>JAQZBX010008412.1:23776-48245 GCA_029593785.1 Cabassous unicinctus
TTTCTTCCAATCTCAGCCACAGGGTGGAACAAGTCTTGTCTCTCTCCCAGGGTTTTGTTTCTCTCTGGGCTCAGCTGCTCTGCTATCTCCACAAGGCCAGCTGTAAACTGTCAGGTGAATGGCTCGTCTGTCTTCCCAGGGCCTCTGCTGAGTCTAATTGGGCCTTCTCTCTTTCCTCACCTATCTGCTTCTCCATGTCCTTACTTCCTGGGCTCCAGGATCAAAACTCTAACTAACTTCTCTGCCTTGTCATTTTCTCTGTGAATCCCTGCCCAACAAGTGAGCGGCGACTCAATGTCCTACGGACATGGTCCAATAAAAGCCTTAATCGTAATTTAATTGAATAAGAGTGAAACCTCGGAATCCAATACAATCTAAGGTAGCCAGAACAGTCCAATTTACAAACATAATCCAATATATATTTTTGGAATTCATAAACAATATCAAATTGCTATATCTGTCCATGTGCTGGTTGAGCACTGAATGTCAGCAGAGTTGCCACACTTATGCTCCAGTTCATTGGACTCATCCAGGACAACTAAGAAGGAGATGATGATGGACAAGTACCATCCCAAGGAACAGAGAGTGTCTGCAACTCCACCAAGACAGTTTGATCCATCTGCCCCATGGGATCTAAGCCTCTTCTCAATGAGAAACAGAGTGGGCATTACCATCTCAAAGCCCTCAAATTGGAGAATGATCAATGGACTAAAGTAGACATTATTATTCTATTATAGACTTAATATTATAGCAATGGAAGAACTTTTATCATTGATATAAAAGCAGTGGCCACCAGTGGTTCTGAAATGAGGGAGAGGGAAGAATAAGTTTAACATGGGAGTATTTTCAGGACATTGGAATTGTCCTGCATGATGCTGCCATGATGGATACAGGCCACTGTACATTTTGTCATAACCTATTAAATTGTGTGGGGCATAGTGTAAACTATAATGCAAACTATAGTCCACAGTTAGTTGCAATGCTTCAATATGTGCCCATCAACTGTAACAATTGGACCACACTAATGAAAGATGTTAATGTGGGAAAGTGAGGGAGGGGTAAGGGATAGGGTATATGAGAATGCTCTATATTTTTTTGTAATATTTATGTAATCTAAAGCTTCTTGAATAATAAAACAAATTTTAAAACAATCAATTATGGTATTCACAGTTAGAGTAAAAATTAACGGAATTACGAATAGTGATATATCTCTAGAGCAGGGATTCTTAATCTTTTTTGTTTCATGGAACCCTTTGCCAGTCAGGTGAAAACCATGGACCCCTTACTAAGTCCACGCTATACTGTATATTATTTAATAAATATATCACATCCACACCAACACATGCCCATAAGAATAATGTTTTCTTGAATTTCAATTCATGTTCATGGACCTCTTGTTAAGTACCCCTGTTCTACAGGGAAAAGGGTGAATTAAGTTTGGGGTAATATTAATGGATCAAATGTACATCAAACACAGCATAAAGCAACTACATAAAATGTGAATTCAATAATTAAAAC
Organism: Cabassous unicinctus; assembly: GCA_029593785.1. Lineage (NCBI taxonomy): Eukaryota > Metazoa > Chordata > Mammalia > Cingulata > Chlamyphoridae > Cabassous > Cabassous unicinctus. The sequence goes on from JAQZBX010008412.1 coordinate 25,295, forward strand.
AGAGTGATTTAATATAAATAAAACCTAATGCTTTGAAAAGACTAACATAGTAGACAATAACCTGTCAATATTGATCAAGAAGGAGGAAAATTATAAAGGAATCATATTTTTGAAATATAAGAACAGCACTTAGTACTAATTAAAATATTAGAATATTACTTGAAACAACTACTTACTATTATGTTTGAAAATTCAAAATTAACTAACATTTTCTAAAAAAATATTTAACTGCTCCAAATGAACAAAGATAATAAATATAAATTAATTATGCAGCTATAAATCTAAACAGAAAATATCAACATGTCTAGATTAATTTAGGGACATTTTTGCTACAACTTCAAGCAAAAACACAAGAGCAACATCAAACCCTTTGTTTTGTAAAATATTTTATAAGAATTCCCAACTCACTTTATGAACATATTGTATCTTTCATATCATGTAAAATGATTAAATGATTTCCTAATTAAAAACAGCAAAGTATAAATATTCTTAAACTTAGCCCTTACTAAGTAAATATTATCTCAACCATGTAAGGATGATATATGATTAAAGATATATAAAATGACATGCCCCACATTAAATGGTTTAAGAATATCTGTGACAGAATTCTAATATGTGTAAATAACAAAATTATATGAAATTCAACAACAGTTTATGGTAAGATGAATAGCAAATTGTAATGGGAGGGAGCATATATAAAGGGTTATACTGCTAGCAATATTGATAAAAAATAATAGTAAATTTTTATTGATACTTTAATTTGTACATGTTGTTCATCTAAGTTCTTCACATTTTATTAAATGTTTTAATCCACAAACAACTATAAGATACTAATATAAATTAGAGACAAGAGCTAAAAGTTTGACATATATAAGATTATATGTAGTTTCTTAAATCTATTATATATAGTCAATTTCATTTGGGTTCATTAAATAAGTGAATAATAAATGTGGAAAAATATTCAGAGAAATCTTTTTTGTTTATAACAATTTTCAAGTGAGTTTTATGCTTTTTTTGTTGTTGTTGTTGTTGTTTTTGAGCTAAGGGGGTACTGAACCCGGGACCTCCTACATGTAAAGCATATGCTCAACCACCGAGCTGCACCCACTCTTGTTTTATACTTTCATAACATTTAAAATCAATAACTACAAGCATTTCTTAAATTCTAAAGCTTACACTAACCAAATGAAGCAAGATTTTCCCCCTATATTAAAGATAGAAAGCAAATCCCAGGAAGAATAAAAACCTGATCAAGGTCACACAGCTCAGAAATGATAGATCTTGCATTCTGTTTAGGATACTTCAAATCTGATCATCTTTAACCACTACTTGGCACTGGTTTTACAGAACAATCAAAATGCCCAGCTGAAAAGAAGAAAGAAATAATTATGAAACAGAATACAATGTAATCATCAATTATTTTGTGAATATATAATAGTATGAAAATGGTTACAACATAATGGAAAGTAAAGAAAGTAATGCTCATTACTTTAAATAGCATTTAATCCCAATTTTTGAAACAAGGAACATTAGTAGAAAATAGAATAAGAAAATAAATTAATAGAAATTTGTGTTTGGTTTGGTCAAGGGATATTTCAGTTTAACAGGATTTTTTTTTTTTCTTTGTGTTAATAAACATATAAATAGGCTAATTCCCTTAGGCTATGTTCTTTACAACAATGTTTAATTAGCATCATTCTGTTAATTATTCCCCAAAGATCTATTTCATTTCTCTTTAAATATATATCAGCTCAGCTCTCAAATAATGACAAATCAAGTCTGTATTTTTGGAGTATTAGAGAAAACACATTTCTCCCTGGTGAGTTTGATTTGACTTAGGGGTAAATAAGATATTTAATTTATCATTTTTTTCAGTTATAACATTCATTTGTTTGTTGGATATGAAATAAGATTTCTGGAATTTAAGAGCAATTGCTTTTAAAGTTTAGAAATATTGATTTCCTGTGGAAGAATCACATAGTGGCAATGGATGAAGGATAATGGAAGCAGAAATCTAGGCATGGTTTGACATCTCCAAACCAAGGACAGTTTTTATCAGTTATTATGCAAATAAGAAATTTGAGTAGAAATCAATTCAGCTCAAAGAATCATAATAATAAAAAGCCTTTCTTATGAAGCACACCAACCACACCAAGGAGTAATGGTAATTAACACTTCCATGAATTTTTATGATTTGCTTTAAAAATAAGAGTGAATATGTATATGATTCACACTGTTAATAGATCTGTTTAATAAGAAAGTCACCTGAAATTCATTTTTTCTATTAAAGAAATAATATATTAACTGCATTGAGTACCAATGTAAGCTAGAATATATCTTAGCTCTCAAAAGTAATTTTAATTTACAGAATAAAAAACAATAGGTGTATACTGATAATATGAAAAGAAATAAGTGTTTTAAGATTTTTTTTACAAACAAGATTTATTCCACATTTTTAAATAGAGTTTAACGAAAGGTTGAAACAAATTGTATATGACCTATAAATGTCTTCAAATTGATATCACACTTAAAACTACAGCACAACTGAATTAAGTGTAGGTGCTTTTTCTCCCCCCCTCCAGCTAGTAATATTATAAAAGAAACCATAGAATATTGACAAACAAGAATAAAAAAAGATCATATTTTTCAGAATCATCAATGGTTTTGAACCATCCAATGTAATCACTGTGATGCAATAGTTCAGAATATTTGAAAATGAGACTTCTAGAAAATATGGAATACATAGATACCTAAGAAGAATTCAGCTGTCTATATGATAACTACAGAGAATTATAGTTTCAAGATATAGTAAATGAGCAAGTGGATTGAAAACAAATAGGAAAGATGTGTAATGACATATCTATTGTATGTTTAGTCAGTGATTATTATTTTTAAGGAAATTATGTACTGACTCATTTGGCCTCCAAAGCATTTTCAAAATAGTCTTTTAAAAACTTCTGGCTTGGGATGACATTGCTCTTCATTTTCTTTCTAGATCTTGCAAACGTTTGGTGACTTCCATGACAAACCATGCAAAGCCAACAGTGTTCATTCTGTTGGACTTGAGAGAGGATGCAAACTATCAAATTGTGCTATTTCTCTTTCTATTTATGACCTGTATTTTTAGTATCTTAGGCAATCTGACTATCATCACCCTCACTCTCCTTGAGTCCCACCTTAAAACACACCTGTATTTTTTCCTGAGGAACTTTTCTTTTTTAGAAATTTCAATGACATCACCTTGTATTCCTAGATTCCTTTTCAGTCTAGCAACAAAGATCAACACACAAATTCCTATAATGCCTGTGCAGCCCAGTTATTTCTGGTCATTTTCTTTGGAGCAGCAGAGTACTTCTTATTAGCGGCCATGTCCTATGACCACTATGTGGCCATCTGGAAACCCCTGCATTACACAACCATCATGAGCCTCAGAGTCTGCTCCAGGCTGGTCTTTAGTTCTTGGCTGGCTGCACTGCTGGAAGTCTTCCCAGGTCTCATCATGGATCTCCAGCTGGACTTCTGTGCTGGCAATATCATCGATCATTTTCTATGTGACTATGACCTTGTCCTTTAGCTCTCTTGTAAAGATACCATGCACATAGAAGTCTTCTCTTTCACTTTAGCCTTGGTGACACTTCTTGCCATCCTGATCTTAGTGATTGCCTCCTATACACTTATCATAAGGGAGATTTTAAGGATTCCATCTGCACAGAAAAGGAAAAAGACATTCTCTACCTGTTCTTCTCACATGATTGTCCTCATCCTTTCTTATGGAAGCTGTATCTTCAAGTACATTAAGTCTAATGCACACGAAAGAGTGGATTTAAATAAAGGTGTGGCAAAGCTCAACACTTCAGTTGGCCACCTCTTAAACCCTTTCATTTACATTCTGAGAAACAAGCAAGTAAAATATGCCTTCCAAGAAAATGTAAGAAAGATGGTTTCTTTCCTATTAAATAAATCCTATTTTCTGCACACACACACACACACACAAAAAGGAAAGAAATTGAACACATGCATTGATCCATGATGCCCAAAGCATCTTAATTTTACCTCTTCTTTTATTCCCTCTACCCGGGTTTAAGTATTGCTATTACCGTTTTTTGCATAACACACTCTTGAATTCTACTTTTTTTCAATAGGTCCTTGTACACCTAGAATTCCTTTGATTGAGCCACTTTTTTTTCCTCATAATATCCAGACTATAATTTATCGTTCATTTAAAAGTCTTAAGAAGAAAGTTAAATGAGTCTTTTTTTTGTCATGTCTTCCTACCTTAGAAAATTTGAGTATCCAGAATTTCTCCTTACCCTTCCACTTCACTCTAATACATAGAACATTTGGTATATTCTTAATTAATGTAACTTGATTTTACTCAATTTTGCATTTCACAATAGGGCATATATTTTAACCTTCATAAATTTCCCATGTGGTAGATATATTTAGCCTATCCATTTTATAGACTAGACAACCAAGGATGAGAGAGAATTAAGAAATGTGTCCAAAATCACAAAAACAGTGACGTAAAGCATTTATTCAAATAAATATAATCTGATTCCAGAACACATATGCTTAGTCATTGCTTCATTCTGCTATTAGATGTAACTTCTTGACTTCTTTATGATACATTCACATTTCAGTAACTTATTCTCTTAGCGGAGAAGATTTTTCACTATTAATCTATACTTGTTTCATATTGCTTTCACTTTATTTATCATGAGCAATGAATTTGTTTTCAAATGCAAAAGGATATCCAAACTTTTCTTATTGAATTAAATTAAAATATGCAATATTTGAAATACTATGATCCTTTTGTGAGTCTACAATACATTGTAATTCCTTTTCTGTACTTTGTCTCATTGAATTTGGAAAGGTGAGAACCAGAAAGGCTGTGAAACTGCTTGATGTCATTCCTGGCACATTATTTTGCATAAAACAGGGTTTTTTGCCACTCCTGAATTTTCTGTTACTGCTTCTTCTCAAATGTCCTCAGCTATTGTGGACATGGTTTGTCTGTGATTAGTAGTCTCCTATTGAAATATCACTAATAAGTTATTTGGCCTTTAAGTCAAGTCATCAAGAAACAAACATACATATATGGGATAAGTCATCATTCTTTCCTAGATACAGATAAAATACTCTGTATGTTAAGAAAGATCATAAAAGTCCTGGGATTCTGTGAAATTAATTTTTTTTTATCTTTTAAAATTATTTTTTATTTTTAAAGAAGCATTATATCTTTGTTTGTGCTGTTGTCATTCATGGTTTGTGATATGCCCCAAATCCTATTTTAATGTTAATTGTACTTGGTACAGGGAAAACCTACTGTTTTTTTTTTTCTTTTTCTTTTTTTTTTTAATGTAGCAAGTATAAATTTTTAAATTCCACTATGCTGCTCACATTAAATTCCCACTGGACAGTGCTCATCTATATTACAACATTTTTTTCCCTTTTTTTTTATTGTGGGTAAAAATCAAATTTTTCACAATACAAACCAATATTTGTAAAATGATAAATATATATGCATATATGTGCATTTGCTTACATAAATGTTATTATATATATATTTTTTAATAGATGCTTAGACTACGTAAATGTTATGCAAAAATTACAGGGATTCCCATGTTCCCCAACTCCCACACTTCCCATAACATCCCACATAAACATCTTTCATTAATTTTAAACTTATCAGTTCCTTAGGTTAGAGTAGCATCAATTACAGATTTCAGGTGCAGTTTTTAAACGTGCTCACAAGTGCTGATCAGTAAGCACTTATTTTGCCTTCAAAGGGGCAATATTTTCCTGTGATGCATAGCTATTTTTATTTTCTAGAGGGAACCTGAAGGACATACCCGTAAAGATCTCCATCATACACAACAGAGTTGAATTTAGTTGCTCTCCTGGGGAGACAGCACAACACCATTCTGTTTGAATTCCAAAATGTTAGTTCTTACAACAAGAAACAAAAAGTAAATATAATAATATCACTACATAGGTTTAGAACTCACTAATTTCTTTTTACACCACATTTGAAACTCAAAACCAAACCAAAATTAAGTACTAATATTTATATTTTACATATGTTTAAGTTGAGACTCAGAAACTAATTTGCCCATGACTTCATGGCTTGCAAAACAAATTTGGATCCTCAGATTTTCAATGCTATGAATTCAGATATTAGGCAAGATCAAAAGAGTAAAACACTGTGACAAAGTCCTGAGGTGATGTCTTCTATTTGATATTAACCCCTCCAATATAGTTCTTCTTCCCATCAGAAACTATAGTTATAGTTGCACTTCAAATTATCATTTTGCCTTTAGTTTCCCCCTACTTAGAACCATATCCTTTAGGAATAGTTACAGAATTACTTTTTTCTTGTGAGACACACTATTTTCTTTTTCAAAAGGTGGCAAACCCTGACTTTTTCATTAAAATCCTCTACTAGGCTTGTCAAATTCTCTTAAGTCTGGAATCAGTCCATTTTCTTCTCACTATTTCCCATAACTCAGACTTGTGAATCCACTTTCAGGCTGCAAAGTCTATTGACCCAAAGCAGTTCCATAAAAAACACCACATTTTACCCATGCCTTTCTAATGGATAACTTTGCTCAAACATTCTCTAACCTTTATTCTCTAAATCACTGTTTTGTGCTTAGTTATATTGTGCATATCTTTCAAATTCCATGTTATTTTAATTGTCTGCAAACGATATACTTGGTAGCTATAGTGGGTGGCTAATATGCTGACAATTGCTGTCATTCAACCCAGTAACAGAAGTACAGTAAACAAGGGAAATATATTCCCTTACATGAAAAAGTATTCTTGAGCTTCACACTGATGTTGTTCACTTTAAAAATAATTACAAAAAATAGGGGAAAAAAAGGCATAATGAAATGTCTATAGAAATATTTCTATAAGGCATATAAAGAAAGGTGTTCTTAAAGAAAGTATTTTGCATAGCCTAAAATGATATGTTCATGTTGTGGGGAGGATTGGGAACAATAACTCCTTTTAAATACTTGAATTTTATCCTATGATAAATGAGTTCCATTTCATCTGTATAATATCAAAGATGAAAATACTCCAATGAGCATTAAGATTTATTTATTCATTATATTATAGTCAATGCAATTTTACTATTAAAAAATTCTCTCAGTTATTTGTGTTACATTAAATTATTTATCAAGCCCTTATTTTTGAAAAAAAAATGGAAAGTTCAGACAGAAGGCATTTAAAGTAACATGTTCAAGGTAATTTAGTAAGTGTCTTGTTGGGATATGAATGTGGGGATTCTGTCTCCATAGTGTATGAACAGACAGTAGGCTGTCAGAAATCCCATATGAAGAAAACATATGATAAGCAGAACTCATCAAATGGTAGTGGGTTGAATTGCTAAGCAATCACATTCATTACTTATAGGTTGATAATGTTTAAGAAGGAAATGGATGACAATTTCTTGGGGATTCTGTAAAATCAATCTCTATGAAAATTGGGGTAGATTAATTTCTTATCCTGCTCTTATTTATTTTTTCTAAATCTATTCGACCTACAGATTAGGTAAAGCACTCTTAACTCAAATTTTATGATTATCACCTAGCTTCTTCAGTGAATATTGCTTTCACCCTTTGTATACAGTAGTCTGAATGGCAACAAAATTGATAAAATTTCAATACACATGCATGTTTTGTCTCTTTATTTAGGTTTTCAGGTTACTGTAAGCACAGATCAAGTCTCAGACACTCTGTAAGCCAATTGCCCAGCAGGTTGAACTCAAGCAGTATTTTATGATAGACTAATGAATTACTGAAATTGTATTAATCACTTTCTATTAGAAATTGGTAATTGCTCATTTGTTACTATAATGGTTAGGTTCATGTAACATTTTGTCCAGGTAGTGGTGCTCAGTTGTTTGGCTAAGTAAGTACTAAATGTTACTGTGAAGGTATTTTTGTGGATTTAAATCATCAGTAAGTTGATTGCATCTATGACTCATTGCATTTAACAATCATCTGTGGAGATTCCTTTCAGCTATAAGAGAAATCTCATCCAATCATTTGAAGACCTCTAAAGAAGAGATTATTTCAGCGGCCAGAAGGGAGAATTTCCATCTCTATTTTAGCCAGCCATCTGCTCCTGGAGAATTCTTCAAAAATCTTCATTGGATTTCCTGGCTCATGACCTGCCCTATGGTCTTTGGAGTTGCGCATCTCCATATTCACATGAGACAATTTTATAAACTCATAATATTTACATATATCTCCTGTTGGTTCTGTTACCCTAGAGAACCCTGACTAATAGAGTTATTAATGCATTCAGCATTCACTCAGTTAACAATATTTATGGTGTGTCTTCTATGTAATTTAAGTAACGCATTCTGAATGTGCAAACACAATGCTAAATAAACACTCTATTACAACCAGTTAACTGTGTACTTTTTTATTTAGTGCAGTAATTCTATACCAAGTGGTACATAATATCTTTATGAGCACCTCAATCCTAATCACTGGTAGATGTTAACGATTTAAGGTAAAAAAATAGAGTTTGATCAAGTGTTTCTTAGACTGAGAGATTTTGCATTTATGAAATGTTACCAGTTCTGTAAAGGACGTGCTGATAAGTTCATATTTTTTCCCAATCTGTGCATTATTTTTGAAAAACCTAAGAGTAACATATGGTCAAATTTTTCATACACACTGTAACTTAAGAAGCTTTTAAAGAATTAAGTTTTTAAGAACAACCATAATAACACCATCCCATCATGGTGTAAATTTGATTGAGACTGTACTGGTTTGTATAATTTAAATGATAAAGGGAAGGTTCAAGAAACAGGGAACCTTTGCTAGCATTTTAAATCAAGGGTAAATTTGAAAATTACCAAGATAGTCATGAAAGTTTTATGATTCCATGCTCCATAAGTGAGCTCTTCATTTCAATAAAAAGCATCAGAACCAGAGAAAATTTATATCTGCTTCATCTTTTGACTTATTTTCCTAGAACTTTTCTTCATCAAATTTACTTGGTTTCCACAAGCCCTGCCTTACCTCTTCAAATAAAAATTACCTTTTTAAAATTCACACATTGCTATATAAATCAGCATGACACTAAGTCCTGGTATTTTTTATAATTTGCATTTATAACTGTTGCCCTGGCATCACATGGAGTTTAGAATTTCCTGGATTTTTCATTTAAAAATATTATTATTTTTAAATTGCTAGGGCTCAGTTTGATAGGCCTATATTTTTATTTCCAGCCTCTGCCATGATTTGTCTAGAAATATGTCTGATGCAAATGTAATGACCATCATTTTCAATTAAACATGTGGATAAATATGAAAGAAAGCCACAAGAAAACTACTACTATTCTCCTGATTCTTTTCAGATGCAATTGCACGAGGACAGACGTGACTAGGAAAGACTAACTTCTTTCACATGTGAGGGGCAGGGATGGCAATAATGGGGAAGTATCAGTGTAGCACAGACTGATACATTTTCTCCAGGTTCCATTGACTTCCATCTTCTGCCTGCTCCCTGTGGCTTTCTCTTGGCCTCTTCAATCTATTTTGCCTATATGGTCTTCAACCATATTGGATTAGGGCCCATCTTCATTCAGTTTTGATACACCTTAACTAATAACATCTTCAAATTCCTATTACAAATGGGTTCACATCCACATGACCAAGGCTGGGAACAGAACAAATCTTTTGGGATTACCTTATTCAATCCCCAATACCATGTATAATTTTAAAAATATTTTGTATGAGTTTTTATTTTGAGTTAAGCTTTGGAACAGAAATGAATGAAAAGAAATATCATTAATGAATAATCAAGCAATAAATTTGCATTTTGCACAAAAATTTATTGCAAAGTTAACTTGCCAAGTTTTTTGTGGACATTTATCATCTTCCATGATAGGATGGAGTAAAATCACTCATTACATGAAAACTTGAAGATGCAAAGCTGCCAAGTTATTGATACATTATTTTCAGAAGAATCACCCTGAAATTAAGATTGAATCATGGAAGCTTGCTGAATGTGTATTCACATATCACTCAATGAAGTATGATTTTCACTTATATTTTACTTATATGTCTAAATAAATTTTCCTTGCTTTTAATTTTAAGTTATTCTATATCTGCATGAAAGGAATTGTGTTAAAATTAACAATAATTTTTCTTGTCCCCATTAGCAGAAGAAGTTTTCAGATATGTAAATGATGTCAGTTCAACATCAGAGTCATTGGATACATGAAAAGAAAATTAAAATAAAATCAGTTAATATACATTAATTTTTGATGAGCAACTTGTTTTAATTGTATAGATTGTTATTATGTATAATAATGGAAAAAATTAAGTCTTACAATTTTGCTGCATCTAAATGTAGAAAAATAATAAAATTAATCAAGAGACTAAATATTTGATGCAAAATATTGACATTAAATATTTGTTAAAGGATATAAAATATTACGATGAGCAAAACTAAAATACATATTTAAAACTAAAACAATACATTTCCATTTCTAAGAAAAGTTTAAGATGAATGAATAAATTGCAAAATGTATGTTGACATATACATGTTGACAAAATACTTGTTGAAGTTTATTATTTGCAATGTGTCATAGTGATATCATGGATAAAAACTGATGAATAATATCAGGGACTTCTCCAAAAGTTCTTTTTTGTACTAAAATATATATTCTTTTTCGATTGGAAGTACTTACAAATGAAATAGCCTCCCATTTCACATGAACTTGCTAGGTACCTCAGCAAATACAACGAGAGTGTGTTTTCAAAGAAAAAATACTATGTTCCACAGAGAAGAGTGAATACAAAGTATCAACAATATGAAGTATATATTCTATAAAATTATTCTATATAGACATTATAGATAATTTTATCAATTTTTAAAATTATAAGATCATAAATTTTTTTCTGCCTGAACTAAAAACTGCATTAACATTTCTATAGCAGTTTCATTTACAATCATGTAAAACTGTAAAGAACCATATGTCCGTCAATGAGTGAATGGAATAAAACAAAGATCTGTGGTGAATCAATGGAATATTTACTATTCAGTGATAGAAAGAAAAATTTCTCATTCCATCAATAATGTGGAGAAATTTTAAATGCATATTTCTAAGTAAAAGGAGGTAGATTAGCGTACATATATTGATATCCTGGAATAAGCAAATTTATAAAGACTTTAAAGAGATGAGGAGTGTTAATAATTTGGGAAAAGAGAAATAATTGAACAGGAGAAAGCATAGTTTAGGGGTGGTGAAATGCCTTTATGCAATGCTGTAGTCATGGATACATAACAGTAAATATTTGTCAAAATTCATAGATCACTACATTAAAAGGAGTGATTTTAATATATGTAAAATTTAAAAATCATTAATAAGATTAATAAGATAGTGACATCAGAATGGAATCCAGGCTGTTACAAAATAATCTAAATGTATTACAATTGTTTAATATGAACTAACTGAAAAGGATGCAGTAAAATATTGCTGACCAAAGTAATTTAAGAGATGATTACAGATTGTAAGAATAAGAATGACCATTACTTAAGTACAGTGCTTTAGGTGGTAAAGCTGATTCCCATGGGGTTATAGATGGGTAATGGAATGACCAGCTGGGGACTAGGGAGGCAGCAGGCTGTAGGGTGATCTTGTATGTGAGGGGGTGCCCAGCCAGGCACCAGGAGAGTGATGGTCTGTGGGGCAATCCAGCTGATGAGGTGTAGCTGGTGAGAGGAGGGAACTTTTTCTTTTCTTTTTTCCATTTTTATTCTCTTTCTTTTTTCTCTTTTTTCTTTTCATTCCCTACTCTTCTTGCTTTTTTTCTTTCTCTTTCTTTCTTTTCTTCCTTCCTTCCTTCCTTCCTTTCTTCCTTCCTTCCTTCTTTCCTTCCTTTTCTCTTTTTTCTACAATTCTTTTTTCTTTTCCTTTTCTTTTCTTTATTTTTTTCTTTTTTGTGTTATGTTTTGTTTTGCTCTTGTTTTTCAAACAAAACATACATAATTTGAAAGACTCAGAATAAATGGATTCAAGTGTCAAAGAAGAGTCTTAACAAAAAGCAAAACAAACAAAAAACCTAGACAAGAAAGAGAAACTGGCCAATGGTGTAAACCCATCAATATAAACAGATGCCCAAATATTAGCTAAAAATTAGAGGACATACTAAGGAATAGGAAGATATGTCCCAGGCAAAGAACAAACTAAAAAACCACAGGAGATACTGAATTTGGAACAACTAATCAAATATATCTACACAAATACACTAAATCAATTCAAGGAGATGAAGTAAGAGGTAAAGGATATTAGGAAGACACTGGGTGAGCATACAGAAGAAATTATGAAGATATATTTAAAAAACTAATCTAATGGGAATAAAATGTACAATAGAAGGGAAAAAATACGCTAGATAGAGGACATGAATGTACATGACTAGGAGCACAGCGTACTCAAAAAGGAATAAGTCCTAACAGATCTACTCCAAGATACATACTAATCAGACTGTCAAATACCAAAGATATAAGAAAGAATCCTGAAAGCAGAAAGAGAAAAGAAATCTAGCACATATAAGGTTAATTGCTGATGTCTCATCTGAAACCATGGAAGAGAGATGGCAGTGGTAAGTAGTTAAGGTGATGCAAGAGATAAACTGCAGCCAAGAATTATTATCCAATAAAATTGTCCTACAAAAATGTGGAAGAAGATTAAAATATTCACAGATAAACAGAAATTGAGAGCATTCATCAACATGAGGCTGGCCCTTCAAGAAATAATAAAGGGAGTTCTCAAAGCTGAAAGGAAAAGACAGGAGAGAGAGGATTGGTAGAGAGTGTAGAAAGGGAGTGCATTAATAAGGGTAACTAGAAGGGTAAAAAGAGAAAAAAATAAGATATGACATATATAGGACTAAAGAAAAAATGTTTGTAATTAATACTGCATTTACAGTAATAGCTTCAGAGTTAAAAGATAAACTCTCCATTAAGAGACAAAGAATGGCAGACAAGGTAAAAAAAAATGACTCATTTGTATGCTATCTACACAAGACTCACCTTAGATGCAAGGACACAAATAAGTTTGTCAATGAAAGCTTGCAAGATGATCTTCCACACAAATAGTAATCAAAAAAGAACTGGGATAGCTATACTACTATAAGACAAAATAGACTTTAAATACAAAACTGTGGTAAGAGACAAAAAAGGACACAATATATTAATAAAAGGGGCAATCTACCAGGAAGAAAGAACAATCAAACATATTTATGCACCTAACAAGGGTACCCTAAAATACATGAGGTAAACACTGTCAAAACTGAGAAGAGAAATAGATACCTCTACAATCAGAGTGGGGCTCTTCAGTACATCACTCTCAACAATAAACAGAACATCTAGACAGAAGATCAATAGAGAAACAGAGATCTTGAAATATATGTTAAAGGACTTAGATCTAACAGACACATACAGAACATAGCACCCTAAAACAGTGATATATACATATATGCTTGTATATATACATTTCTTCTTGAGTCCTCATGGTTCATTCTCCAGGATAAACCACATTTTATGTCATATAAGTCTCAGTGCATTTAGAAAGATTGAAATTATACACACACTTTCTCTGACCACAACGGAATGAAGCTGGAAATCAATAATGGGTGGAGAACTGAAAAATTCACAAACATAGAGTAGTTTAAAACACACTCTTAAACAATCAGTGGGTCAATGAGGAAATTGTAGGATAAATCAGTAAATATCTCAAAGAGAATGAAAATGAGAACAAAACATATAAAACCTTATGGTATACAGCAAAAGCAGTGCTGACAGGGAAATTTATTGCCCTAAATGCCTATATTTCAAAAGAAGAAAGAGGTAAAATCAAAGACCTAACTGCACATGTCGAGGGACTAGAAAAAGAGCAGCAATCTAACCCCAAAATAAGCAGAAGGAAAGAAATAACAAAGATGAGAGCAGAATTAAATGACATTGAAAAATTAAAAAAAAATAAACAACAATGGAGAGAATTGACAAATTAACTGCTGTCTTCTTGAGAAGATTAATAACATTGGCAAACTCTTAGCTAGACTAACAAAGAAAAAAGAGAGAAAATGCAAATAAAATCAGAAACATGAGAAGGGACATAACCAGTGACCCTACAGAAATAATGAGTATATCAGAAGAGGATACTATGAAATATTCTGTGCTAACAATTTGGAAAAGTTAGAGGAAATGGATGAATTTCTAAAAACACATGAGGAACCTACACTGAAGAAAGAATTAGAAGAACTCAACAGACAAATTTCAAGTTATGAGATTGAATCAGTCATCAAAAACCTCCCAAGAAAGAATAGCCCAGGACCAAATGGCTTCAGAGGTAAATTTTCCCAATAATTCTGGAAGGAATTATAACCAATCATACTTAAATTCTTTAAAAAAATTGAAGATGAGGGAATATTATACAACTAATTCTATGAAGCCAATATCACCCTAATACCAAAACCATATAAAGATGCTACAAAAAGAGGAAATTATGGAACAATCTATCAAATGAACTTAGATGCAAAATTCCTCAAAAAAACATTTGCAAATTGAATCCAACAACACATTAAACAAATTCTACACCATGATCAAGTGGGTTTTATCCCACATATGCAAGGATGGTTCAATATAAGAAAATCAATTAATTTAATATATCACATTAACAGACCAAAGAAGAAAAAATCACATGATCATCTCTATAAAAACAGAAAAGGCATTTGACAAAATTGAGAATCCTTTCTTGATAAAAACACTTTGAAAGATAGGAAACCTAGAGGATAAAGTGGAGGACATTGGGGTGGCCAAGGATTGTGGTTAATAATACAAATATCAGATTGCTGTAGATCACTTTCAGGATCTATAACAAAGATAGGTACTAGTATAGGGTGTTTATATTGGGGTGCTACAGGGGGAAAACGCAACTAGAGCATGCTTCTATGGGATGATAATGTTTTCTTGTTGTCATAATTATGGTTTTCCCAATAGATGGAGAACCACACAATAGCTAACAAAACTTCAAACCTGGGGAAGTCCTTTGCACTTTCTCAAATAAGATGACAAAAATCTCTGTAATATATAAGCTTGCCCAAGAAAAGGAAACAAGCCAATAAGCCAAGCCCTTGAACGTAATGTTTGTACTTTTGAAACGTATTCCTGAAAAATGAACCAAGACTAATTAAAATTAATGCCTAAGAGTTATGTCTTCTTTGAGGGTAATATTGTTACTCAAATGTGCCCTCTCTCTAGGCCAAACTCTTCAAATAAACTCACTACCTTCTACCTGATGTGGAACATGACTCCCATGCATAGGCCTCCCTGGCACTGAGACAATATTACCGAGCTTTAATCAGTGATGCATTTGGAAAAAAGATCTTGACCAAAAGGGGGATATAGTAAATAAAACAAGGTTTTAATGCTAGAGATATCAAAGTGAGTCAGGATGTCATTCCCGAGGTTATGCTTATGCAAGTCTCAGGCAGATTTAAAAATTTCCACAGTAAACAAAGCCTGAAACAAAAGTGCTCTCAGGACCTCTAAGGGGATGTCCAGCACACAGACTCTTCAAATCACCACACGCCTGGAAAAGACTGATTGAAAATATATGAAAATATATTTCCCCAATACAACATAGTTATACTCATTTATAATTCCACTAATCATGATTCTTCTACTCCTTTTATCTGAACTTATAATTTTCAATATACCTGCTAAATATATTTCTCAGAGACTTAAATCTTTGGATTGTTACATTTGCAAAACCTATAAAACTGTACAACACAAAGTTTAAATGTAAACTATAGACTTCAGTAGCAATGCATCAATATTGGTTCATTGATTGTAATAAATGCAGCACGCTAATGTAAGATGTTAATAATAGGAGAAACTGTGTGTGCATATGTGGAGAATGATATGGGAACTCTGTAATTTCTGTATAATTTTTCTGTAAATCTAAAACTTTTCTAAAATAAAGAAAAAAACTTTAAAAAGTTAACAAAAAGATATGGTTTTATTAAAACAGAAATATAAAGAAATGTAAAATTACAACCTGATTATAGCAATAATGAGAAACAAAAGGAAGCAAGATTATAATAAAGGGCCAAAAAGAAAGACACATAATATAACACTTTGCAAAGGAACAAGCTAAATACAGTTACTTCCTTAGAAGTCCAATAACTTTGATGGTGTATCAAATCAAAGCAGTGATTAGCAGGACAAATATAAAAATTTCTCTCAAAATTCAGAAGAACAGCCTTCAAAATGCCAAGAGAGAATTAAATAGGTATGGAAATAACGTACAGTCCAAATGTGGAAGATTAGTATTACCTCAGGAGAAAAAATAATGATTGAAAACAGTGATAGCTACCTGGAAGAATGGATTTTTTTTAAAGTAAAACATAATTACATATATAGTTAGAAAGTTGATAAATATAGAAATGATTTATTTTAAACTATAAAAATAACATAGTTATTACTAAACACAACAATTAAATTAAATATTATCAGAAGGAGTTGAAAAGATAATTAAATGAACTATCTTTAACCTCAATAAAAACATAAACAGCATTGCCTTTGTACATAGCACCCATGCTATTTGTTTACCTGAATATTAAACATGAAAGTATGCATGAAAACTCTGACAAATATGTTAAAAAGGGATGATGGAAAAATGAATATTAAAATAAATTATAAAGATATTGTAACTCTAGAATTGGCATTCATTATTTACATATAATTGAGCAGTACTATGTACCAGATAAAGCGCCAGGTTTTTTGAACAGAGTGGTTCATAAATTAAAGATCCTACTTAACTGAGTTTATAGTCTGATGTTTGAAACATAAGTAAGCCTTAAATAGTTGATGTTAGTATGTGCTATGAAGAAGCATTAATCCAGGCAAAGGGAGAGAGAATAATAGAGTTGTTATTTAAGAAATTAAATTTGAAACAATAAAATGTCATAGTTTATTCTTCTGATTTTCTGACTTAAAAAATAATACCTTTTTGATGATAGTGTTGAAATACATGATGAATAAAAATTAAAACTATAAGAGAGAGAAACCTAATAATTATTTAGCACATGATATTTGGAATAGACATAACAGAATACTAGAGAATGAGAAGGGCATGCATAAAGACACACCCATTAGACAAAATAAGGCAAAATACTGCAAGATATAAAGCAATATATGCCTCATATATCTCAAATACAGCTTTTATTTGTTCCTTCTAGAGTTATACAGGACCAATCTTTACTGCCTCCCAAGATGGATGTTAAAATATTTTAAAATAGTTGTTATTCACCCCCAAGATTTTCCATATTAAATAATCATACTATAGTCACATAAAAAGCAATATTGCACAGTGATTATTTGTATATGATTTGAATTTTAAAACCTAGATACAAATTTAAGATCTAGTATTGACTTGCTAACGTTGGCATAATATACCTAGACTCTTTAAATTAGCTTCTGATATAAAGCACTCTTCCAAATGTGAAAACGCCTCTTTTGATTTGATATTGAATAAAGATTTGGTGATTTATTAAGAGATCTTCACTAAGCCTGAATATGCATACATCTAATTAAGTTAATTATTATGTTTTCAGAAACATCACATATTTTACTAAAATATTCACACTATGTGATATAAGAAACAAATTTTCCTAAAGATTTATCAAGGCAAATTAATTAATATTAATATAATTAAAAGTGGTCTATATTCCAGGCACATATACGTTGGAAAAAACATGGATATATTGGAATTTCAAAATGAACTCATGTGGGAATATAGGAGCCACTTGAGGTCGAACAAAATTAGAGAATTAAGTTGAATGAAATAACTGATTCCAGCAATGAATTAGAGAATATCAGGTATACATAATAACAGTAAAAGGCTTCTCTGCATGACTTCAGCTTTATCATCATATAAAAATAACATAATGAGATACATTAAAAGGGTAGTTGAAATAAGTTTCAATTTTAAATATGCTGTAGAGGGATGCTTTTATAAAATCTGAAGCTATCCTTTTAGGTTAATAAAGGCGCCTTTAAATTATGACTTTCAGGACTTGTTTCCCTTGCTTATTTCTTAGAGTATATAAAAGTGATTTAAGACAGTTGCAATTGAAAATGTTGAATACTGACAATGACTTGTTTAAAGATACCCTGTCCTCTGCAGAAGGTTTAATATAGAAAAAAATGCAGCTTCCATAAATATAGACACAACAATCATGTGGGAGGAATAGGTTAAAAAAGGCTTTTTCCTCTGCAGGGAAGAAGGGATCTTCAAAAGTGTTCTTATGATATTTGCATAGGAGAGTATCACCAGGGCCAATGTAATTAGGACTGTGATAATGGCAAAGATAAAACTTAACAATTCTTTGACAAGTGTATCTTGCAGGACAGTTTCGGGGCAGGAGAATAATCACATGCAATGTGGTTAAAAACATTGGCATCACAGATTTCCAACCCTAGGTCCATGATAAGTTCAGCAGATTTAACTAACAACCCACTGAACCAGCAACCAAGGATAAGCTGGATGCACACTTTGCTGCTCATAATGATTGCATAATGAAGGGGTTTGCAGATGGCCACATAACTGTCACAGAAAATGACAGACAACAGGAAAATTTCTAATGCTCCCAATAAGATAAGAAAAAGTAATCGGGATAAACAAGCCTCAGAGGAAATTGTTTTATTGGTAGTCGCAATGCTGACCAGAAATCCAGGGATGCAGGCAGATGTCAATGAAATTTCTAAGAAGGAGAAATTCCAAAGGAAGAAATACATGGTGTGTCCAGGTGGGAATCCACTAAGGTGAGCAGGATGATGGCCCGATTTTCAGTGATACTCAGTAAATATGTTAGAAATAGAAAAAGGAAAATTACAATTTGTCAGCTGGGGTCATTTATCAGTCCTAGAAGAATCATTGCATGATTCCTCATAGTTAGACACCTTCTGAATTATATCAGATCTGCAAAAATAGAGATAATTACTTTTAAGTTTAAAAGGTTTCACTGAGTAAAGATTTGAAAGGGATATGAAAGAGACAGTAACTCAATTGAAATCCTTATCTTTTTTTCTAACATTACTTGGTTATCTAAGGTGCTCCTTTCTCCATCTCTAAGAAGTGAGAAATATGTAAGAAATATTTGGGTATCAAGTGTTTGTCCTCAATCATCAGTTGTATCCATTTCAAATCCGTTTCAGTGTTACTTGCTCCTCTGCTTCAACCATTTCACATAGCATTCAGAAGGACAGGCTTGATTCTGTTTATTTCATCTCCTTCCTTGGCTCCTCATTTTCTAAATTCCATTTTAGATCTTTATTTTGCAAAAGAACAGATTTAATACCTCCTTTTATAGTATCTGTATATTTCTTGATTTAAAGTTTTGTTGAAGATACTGAGAAATAATTGCTGCCATCTTACTGAATCCACAAGAAAATATTTTTTTTAGGTTAGCGTGATTTATCCTTTATTGCTAAAATAACCTATTCAGTTTCTTTCAACAAGGTACACCTTTTTTGTACACTTGCACACTTTAAACAACTAATTATGCCTGAATTCCTGTATTTAGTTTCTAAAAAGTTGGTTATATTCTAAGAATACTATTTTTGGTTTGTCTTTTTGTTCCATGTTATGGTCAATTAGAACTTCTTTCAATGAAAAGAGATTTTATGAGTTTTAGCACCATGTGAATATCAGAATTGATATAAAAGTTGAAATTTTGCATAAAATTTGAATTATTTTACTTAATTGTTGAATCAATTTCAATTTTTATATCAATATAGAAATACTATTTCATATGCAGTAATATTTAATTACACAAGCATTTCCTAAATGTGAGGAAGTTTGTGCCAGGAAGTTTTAAATAAAATTACTGAGAATTATTTATGGTTTTGGTCTAATAGAGAAATTCAGATATCTTTTCAAATATGAATGTGAAATGTTAATCATGAAATACACATATATTTTATGTTACTAATTCTTAATTTAATTGGCTTAATTTTATGATCAAATATTGAAAATAGAAAGGAATACATTGTATTACTTTGCACAAAAACTGAAAATTATTTCTTTCCATGATTCTGCACTATGAAATTTTTCTATTATTTTTCCAAAACTGTAATAGAAATGAGTTTTCTAATAAAATATTTATTCTTTCTAACCTATAATTATTATTTGTTTCATAAATTATCAACTCCTTGTCCATATTAAAATACAAGAATATTTAATAAAAAATGAAAACCCCAATGAATATCTTTATCTAATTAGCATACTATGGTACTTCCAAATATATTTTTCTGATTTCTCTACACTTAAAAATGAATAGTCTGTGTTCTATCTACCTGAATCTAGAAAATTAATTTATTTATCTAAAATTTAAAAAGTAGATTGTTCTTTAAAAAATTCTGGTCACACCATTGAATTTCTAATTTTCTTTTGGAAGCAAAATGTTTTTGTTCCTACATCACCATGTATTTATCCTTGTTCTTTAAGACAAAGGTGATATTTACTGAAAACTGGTGTGACACCCTGGGAATTCTTGTGGAGGAGATACTAATTGGCCATCATCATCATTAACTCTTCAAATAAAGTTAAGAGTCTAAATATGACATCTATAGGGAAATCTGAAATGTTAAGGTAGAGAGTAATTCCTAGAGTGCAGATTTAAAGTTCATACAAACTGCCTTGGCAGCCAGAAAAACAATGGCATACTTGGCTTTTTAGAAAGTATCTAATTATAGAAATGCAATTATCTAAAAGCCGTTTAAAGAAACAAGGCATATAGAGTTCTGTTAACATGTCTTCTAAACCATGGAGATGATTTATTCTTGCATTAAATATAATTTAATATTACATTAAATGTAAGAAAAATAAATCATTCATATTTAATCTTTGTTAAGGAAACTATAGCTGAAATGTGTAAATGATGATGAAAAAAACTGAATTAGTAACAAAAGAAGATAAAAAATATCTGTTATAGAGGACACCTGTAATTGATTAAATACATCTGTAGGTAAGAGTCTCATTGGGGAAGATATATATTTTTAAAATACAAAAAATTTAAATAATAAACAAACAAAAAACTGTTTTAGCCCTTAGCTGAAGTAATTTAATCAAAAGTTCTCACCTAAAAGAGGTTTACATGCACAGGAATGCATTAGTTTTAAGAACAGGACTGTTGGGGGTCCACAAAAGACTCAAGCCACCCCTAATGGCAGAGGCCAAATGAATGAAGACTCTATAAACATATTTGAAAGATGAAACAGATGGTTCTTCATTAATAGTACAAGACATTTTAAATATACCACTTTAATATTGAATAAAACACCTAAACAGAAGATCAATAAGGATATAGAAGACTTGAATGTGACTATAAATCAACTACATTTCACTCTTCACCTAACAGCAGCAGAATACCCATTCTTCAATAGTGCACATGGATCACTATCCAGAATATACTATTATGTAAAAACAAAAACTAGTTCCAATACGTTTGAAAATATTGAAACAATTCGATGCATTTTCTTGGACCACAATGGAATAAAGCCAGAAGTCAATAACAGAGGGAGAACTGGAAAATTCACAATTACATGGAAATTGAACATTGCACTCTTAACAATGGATCAAAGAAAAAATTAAAGTGAAATTAAGATATAGCTTGAGGTAAATGAAAATGAAAACACAACATAACAAATTTTACGCAATACAGTGAATGTATTACTGAGAAGGGAACTTAACAGTTCTAAGTGCTTATATCAAAAAAGAAAAAAAAAAATTCAAGTCAGAGACCTAACCTCAGAACTGGTAGATCTAGTAAAAGAAAAATGAACTTAATCCAAATGTAGCATAAGAGAAGAAATAAGAAAAATTTGATAGGAGATAAATGAACAAGAGGATTAAAAAAATAAAACAATAAAGAGAACCAGGGAGACCAAAGTTTGTTCTTTGTAAATAAAATCAACAAATCCTTAGTTAGACTGACAAAGAAAAAAAAGAGGGAAGACACAAATATCCAAAGACAGAAATAAAATAGGGCGCATTACTACCAACTGAAAGAAATAAAACAGATTATTAGAAGACATTATGAACAACTATATGGCAAGAAATTAGATTACTTAGATGAAATGAATAAATTCCTAGAATCACACAAAACACCTGTACTGACTTTAGAAGAAATAGAAGGTCTCAACCAACCAATAATAAGAGATTAAATCAGTAATGGTAAAACTCCCAATAAAGAAAAGCCCAGGATTAGATGGTTTCACTCCTGAATTTTGCCAAACATTCCAAGAAGAATTAACACCAAAACTGCTCACACTCTTTCAAAATATTGATGAGGAGGGAACATTCCCAAACATGCTATGAGGCCCACATGACCTCATATCAAAGCCAGATAAACATACAATGAGAAAAGAAATTTACAAACCAATATACTTTATGAATATAGATGTGAACATTGTCAACAAAATATAAACAAACAACAATTAAAGTGTTTTAAAGCACATTAAAACAATTATATACCATCATCAACTGGAATTTATCCCAGTTATGCAAGGATAATGTAACATAAGAAAATCAATTAATTTAATACAACACATTAAATAAACAAATAATAAAAACACAAAATCACAAAATCATTTTTATTGATGCAGAAAAGATTTTTACAGAATCCAGAACCCCTTCGTGATAAAATTAGAAAACTAGAAACAGAAGGAAAATTCCTCAATATGAAATGAGCATATTTGAAAAGCCCACTGCAAACCTTATACTCAGTGGTGAAAGACAAAGTTTTTCCTCAGAGATCAAGTATAACACATGAATGTCCACTGTCACCATTGTTATATAACATTGTACTTGAAGTTCCAATCAGAGCATTAGGCATGGGGAAAAAAAAAAAAAAAAA
>JAQZBX010008413.1:0-48150 GCA_029593785.1 Cabassous unicinctus
AGTTGTTCTGTTGCATAGCATGTGGTGTATCTTGGAGTATCATCCATGTGCACTTGAGAAGAATATAAATCCTGTTGTATATGGGTGTATTGTTCTGTATATGCCTTTTAAATCCAGCTCCTCTAATATATTGTTAAGAGGGTTTCTTTATTGATTCTCTGTCTAGATGTTCTGTCTAATGATGATAATGGTGCATTAAAGTCCCCCAGTATAATTGTACAGGCATTTATTTCTCCACTTAGTTTTTCCAGTGTTCGTCTCACGTAATTTGACGCACGCCGATTAAGTGCATAAATGTTTATGACTGTTCTCTCTTCTTGAGAGATTATTCCTTTTACTAATATATAGTGTCCATTTTTGTCTCTTACAATAGTTTTGCATTTAAAGTTTTTTTTGGTCTGATATTAGAATAGCTACTCCTGCCCTTTTTTGGCTATTGTTAGATTGTAAAATTATTTTCCCGCCATTCACTTTCAGCCTCCTTGAATCCCTGGTTCATAGGTGGGTTTCTTGTAGACAGCCTATAGCTGGATCATATTTCCTTATCCTTTCTGCCAATCTGTGTCTCTTCAGTGATGAATTTAATCCATTAACATTCAGTGTTACTACTCATAATGAATTTCTTATTTCAGCCATATTTTCATTGGGTTAATGCATGTCTTCTATTGTTTTCTTTCTGTTTTTTTCTTTTTAGTTGTTTTTAAACTCTCCTCCAACTCTTTCTCCCTTGATTTTTCCTTTCAACTTGTAGAACTTCCTTTAGTGTTTCTTGAAGTGCTGGTTTCTTATTGACATACTCTCTTAATTTCAGTTTATCTGTGAATATTTTGAACTCTCCATCATTTTTGAATGCCAGTTTTGCTGGATAGAGAATTTGTGGCTGGAAGTATTTTTCTTTTAGTAGTTTGACTGTGTCATACCACTTTCTTCTTGCATCCATGGTTTCAGATGAGAAATCAGCACTTAATCTTATTGTGCTTCCCTTTTATGTGATGGTTCTTTTTTTTCTTGCTGCCTTGAGTATTTTCTCTTTATCTTGGGCATGGACATTTTGAAAGTATATGTCTTGGAGTTGGCCTGTTGGGATTTATACTGTTCGGGGTGTGCTTTTATTCCTGGATCTGCTCATGTATCTCTCTCAATAGCGTTTGAAAGTTTCACCCATTATTTCCTTCAACACTCCTTCTGTTCCCTTTCCCTTCTCTTTTCCTTCTGCGATGCCCATAATGCATATGTCTGTGCGTTTTGTATTGTCAGTTAAATCCCTCAGTCTCTGCTGGATTTTTTCTATTTTTTTGTCTATCTGTTCTGCTACCTGTTTGATTTCATCTGTATTGTCTTCCACCTCACTAATTCTTTCTTCTGCCTGTTCAAATCTGCTTTTATGTGAATCCAGCATCTTTTTTATTTCTTGTATTGTGCCATTGATCACCATAATATCCATTATCTTTTTGCAATGTTTATAATTTCTTCAGTATATTCTCCCAGTGTCTTCTTTATATCCTTAATCTCTTCCTTCACTTCATTAAGTTGGTTCATGATATTTCTTTGAAAATCTTTGATTAGATATTCAGTGTTCTGCATCTCTTCATGGCTTTTAGTTTGTTCATTCGACTGGTCCATGTCTTCCTGTTTATCTGTGTGGTTTGTAATTTTTTCTTGCCTTCTAGTCATCATTTTTATCTTAATGGGTTTATTCAGTTCATTAGCTTCTCTCTCTCCTCTAGAGTTTTATTTGGCTGGTAGTTCTGTGTGTGTGTTAAGTTTTCTCTTTGACACTTTTTCTTCTTATTTTATTTCCTTGCTTTTTTCTGTGTTCCTTTGAAGGGAAAAGATTAGTGTCAGTGGAATCAAAAGAAGTGAGAAAGGAATAAGGCTAACAGTAATATTGATGAAAGTTAGAATAGGAGCCAAATAGGACTGAGTGAAATCAATATTTAACTCACGTAGGCAGTGTAGAGTAATAGAGAAAAAAGTGGAGTACCAACAATGGACTGGGAAACCAAATAGAAGAATATATATGTAATGATTTAGAAGGTTAGAATGATGAGGAGGGAGAGAAAGAGTAAAGAAAATGCTCAAAAGAAAAAGTTAATATTAATTAAAAAGAAGAAGAAAACAAAATAGATAGAATATAAATTGACACCCTGAAGTCGTGGGCTAATGAATAAACATAGTGTCTAAGAACCACAACAGAAAGCAGAAGACAGAAAGATGAAGGAAGGATAAGAGATAGCTTGGAATACAAAAATCAATATAGATAGAGAATGGGAAGTCACTGAAGAAGAAGAACAGCAACGAAGAGGCAAGCTAGTAGCACCTAATTAAAAAAAAAAATGAAGGAAAAATGAAAGGGTGTAGGAAAGAGGAAAGAAAAGCAAAAGACAACAAATAAATAGAGAATAACCAAACAACCACACAAGCAACAGTCAAACAAAGCTAAGGAGGAAGTGTTCCTTCTAGGGTCCTTGTGGATCCTCTCAGCCTGCTTGTGTTTATCAGTCAATTTCCCTGCAGGGTTCTATCTGCAGGTTTTGAGGCAGATTTTAGGTATTAAATTTAATTACAAAGAAGAATTCATTTTTTAAAGTGTCTGTCTTTTTTTTTTTTTTTGCTGATATAAGGGACCCAAAAGAAGTCCTCTGCTAGACCACCCCATTCACTGAGGGAACTGTAAATAAGCTCATGGAAACTAATGAAGCACTTCCCATCTCCTGGCCTCCCCAGGGGACCTGAAGCTCTGATACTTGTCAGTGTAAAGTAATAAAATTGGCTGACTCTGCTCCCCCTGGAGCCAAGTCTCAGTGTCAGCAGGCTGCTGGGTAAATCAGGTTTCCTCAGCTGATTCACTTCTCCCCTCAGCCTGGCACTGCTTCAAGCTGACTTATCTGCTCCCCAAAGCTATGGGGGGGTTCTAGGCAGCCAAATCCACAGAAGTTAAACCCCTCTTCACCTTCTGTCAGAACCCTCCCTCTCTCGGAGCATGCTCCCTTGCACCAGGAGTGGGAGTCATGGATGCGGGATTTGTGGCTCAAACCAGCCTTTTTTCTCTGTGGGTGGGGCTCAGCCATCTGTGTTAACCATCTCAGGCAGGCTTAAAACTCACAAATCTCTGCCAATCACTCCACTCCGTCGATCTGCCTGCAGCTAGATGTCCCAAGCGTCTCACTCCGTGCGCCCACAGCACAGACCCCCAGGCAGGACCCTGTCCACAATCGGCCATCCTCAGACAGCTAGTCAATGAGTGCCCTCCTAAATCAATGCCATCTTGCCTCTCCTATATACATAAACATCTCCTGTTTGGCACTCCTTGGTGAGGCTAATGAATAGAAAAAGAGTTGTTGCAACTCTGCTGAAATTCAGTGTTCAACTGGAAAATGGCGATACCAAAGATTTAGTTTCTGGGACATTCATTTATCAAGTATAGTGCTAAATAATTGTTTAAATAAAATGGGCACAAGAAACAATTGTAGCGAACATATAAGTGAGTCTAACTCTGTTACACTAGGGTGCATAAAGTCCACTGACAAGATGCCAAATTCCTGAGCTGTCTGCCCTGCTTATAATTTCTGAATATCTCTAGAGCCCTCCAGAGGCACACTATTTGAGGCATTATTTTCTGTGAGATTCATTGAGATCCTGCTGAGACTTGCAAAAGTATGAATTCTGAAGTAACCTCTTGACTCACTTTGAAATCTTTTGGCCATAAAAATACATTTGTATTTATCATTTCCTCTTTTGGTTAAGGTTTTTTTCCAGATTTATTGCTAGTTGGTACTTGGAAATATCCCTCAGTGCCAAGAAGGCTCATCCCTAGGAGTCATGTCCAAAGTCCAGGGAGTGGAGAGCATTTATATGTTGAGTTTGGCTTATAAAGAGGTCACATTTGAGCAACAAGGAGGCTTTCAGGTGGTAACCCTTAGGTAGTATATAATACTAGGCTAAGTTTAAATTTCACAAGAAAAGGTTCATAAGTACAATCAAAAGGTTAATTGCCTGGCAAAATTGTCTTTCTTATCTAGACATTTGTCCTTGCACTTGGGGGATTCTTACTGTCCTATTAGAGAATGTAACACAACTCCCCAGGATGGAAATTCAATATTCTCTTCATAATTGTGTGAATCTCATCCACTGAAACAATATCCCATGAACAGTTGAAGATTTTCCTGTATCTTTGAGGCATGCCCCAGGTGAATTTCTTCACATGCTTCCCTCATCTCTGACACCCTGCACCAGTGATGCTCCCCCTCCATGCTGTGACCCCTCAACATCCAAAACCTCTCAAAACTTGAGGCCAAAAAAAAAGCTGAATAAAATTCACAATACAATGAAAAAATAATTTTTAAAATAACAATAAAATATAAAAAACTATTTCAAATAATTTTATAAATAGATATTGTGACTTTCTTCTGTGTAAGATGTCTTATATGTACAGTGACATTTCTTCAATATATTTATCCAATGTCTTTTTTTTGGGGGGTCATTTTATCTTCCACGAAGCTTTAGGATACAGAAAAGACACATAGAGAATACAGGTGATTCCCATATACCCAAAACCCACTTCCTTTCCCATTTTACTTATTAATAATATTTTACATGCCGATGGTACTTTTGTTACAATTGTACAAATATTGAAGCATTCCTACTAATCATGGTCAATGGTTAACATTATGCTTTATATTATGCATTATACACTTTTATAGGTTTTGACAAAATTTGAAGTAGCATGTTTTCATTACTGCAAGATCATGCCAAACAATTCTAATGCCCTAAAAATTCCCTACTTTTCATCTAGTCTGTTATTCCCTCTCCCTCCCCTCAGAACCTATGGTAATCTCTAAGTTTAATTTTTTTAATAAAAAGGTTCTTAGTTACTTCCAATAATAATGAAGGCTTGACATGTTGGTCTGTGTTCTTTTATTAGGCACTGCTTATGTTCTTGAGGGATTCTTGTCCCTCTAATAGAGAACATAGCAGAACTCCTTAGTATGGGAATTTGACATTTTCATGTTTACTGTGATGGTCTCCACCCACTGACATAACACACTATGAAAAGATGAATACTTACATATTCCATAGAAGCCTCCCCCAATTTCACCCTGTCCTATATACCCCCCACTTCCAACACCCTACACCAGTAACCCTCCTCTGCAATATTTGCCAAAAGAATATTTCCAACATTGCAGTTTTACCTACAGACTTGCAAATCCCCAGAGTTCAGCTGCTCCTTCCCCTGACCCTCCCCCCAGTTCCATGGGTAGCACAACCTTACTCCCTGAATATACTTCTCCTCAAACACCAGCATCTCTGAACGCAATCACATTACTGCACCACCATCACACTCATCTACTATACAATGACACTTTTCCAACTTATCATTACGTTTGCCTGTGTGCACATCAGCTCACCACCTTCTACTCCCTTTCTGTCTCCTTTTAATCTATCTTCCAGACTCTACCTCTGGGAGTCTGCTCAACTTGCTTATTTCATGTCAGTGTGGTCATGTAATATTTGTCCTTCAGTGCCTGGCTTACTTCACTTAGCATACGGTTTTCAAGATTCATCCATTTTATTCCCTGGGTTAATACTACATTCCCTCTTAGAGCTGAATAATATTCCATTGCTTGGCTCTCCATTCATCTGTTTATGAAATTTTGGGTTGATTCCAACTTTTGACAATAGTGAATAATACTGATATGAACATTGGTGTGCATATATCTGTTCGTGCCCATGCTTTCAATTCTTCTGGGCATGTACCCAGCAGTGAGATTGCTGGATCATAAGGCAGTTATATATTTAGCTTTCTGATGAACTGCCAAACTGTTCTTCACTATGGCCTCACAATTCTACATTCCCATCAATAGTGGTTAAGTGTTCCATTTCCTCTATATCCTCTCTAAAACTTATAGCGCTCTGTTTTTTCAATAGCTGCCAGTATAATGCCTGTAAGATAATATCTCATGGTAGTTTTGGTTTGAATTTCCCTAAAACTAGTGATATTGAGGATCTTTATATTGGTGTTTTAGCCATTTGTATTTCTTCTTTGGAGAATATTATTAAATGGTTTGTTTGTCTTTTTATTGTAAAGATATAGGGTTTCTTTATATATGTTGGATATTAGGCTACTATCAGATAGATGGTTCCCAAATATTGTCTCCTATTTAGTAAGCTACCTTTTCACTTTCTTGACAAACTCCTTTGAAACACAAATGTTTTTAATTTTGAGGAGATCCTATTTATTTTTTTATTTCAGTGTTCAAGCTTAGGATGTAAAGTTTATGAAAACTTATCCTACTACAATTTGTCATAAATGCTTCTTTCCATTATCATCCAGGAGCTTTATATAAACATTGCTCTTAAATTTAGACCTTTGATCTATATTGAGGTAATTTTTGTATAAGGCATGTGATTGTGACCCTCTCTCATTCTTTTGTATATGGATATTCATTTCTCCAAGTACAATTTGTTGAAGAGGCCATTATCTCCCAGTTGACTGGGCTAGTGACCTTGTCAAATATCAGTTGACCATATATGTGAGGATCATTAACAGAACTCTCAATTCTGTTCCATTGGTCCCCATGTATATCTTTGTGCCAATAAAATGTATATTTGACCACTCTAGATTTCTTGTATGTTTTAAAGACAGTAGTGGGATTTTCAATATGTCTTTGGCTATTCAGGGCCCCTTGCCCTTCCAAATAAATTTCATAGTTAGCTTTTCCAATTCAGGAAAAATGCTGTTGTAATTTTTAGGGGGATTTTGTTAAATCACTAAATCAGTTTGGGTAGGATAGACATCTTATTGATGTTTAGTCTTCCTATCCATGAACAGGGAATATTGTTTCATTTACTTAGGTCATCTTTGATTACCTTTAGCAATGGTGTATAGTTTTCTGCATACCAGTCTTTTACAGCTTCAGTTAAGTTTATTCTCAGACATTTGATTCTTTTATTTGCTATTGTAAATTGAATTTTTCCTTGAATTCCTCCTCAGAATGCTCATTATTGTTGTCCAGAAATGCTACAGATTTTTTTACTTACTTTTATAACCTGCCATTTTACTGAACTCATTTATCAGCACTAGAAGTTTTGTTGTAGAATGCATTTTATATCTTTTTTCTTGCCTAAGTGCTTGACTAAGTACTTCTAACACAATGTAAAACAAGAGCAGTGACAGTGGGCATACTTGTCTTGTTCCAGATCTAAGAAGGAAAGCTTTTAGCATCTTACCATTGAATATGATGTTACATATGGTTTTTCCAGATATACCATTTATCACATTGAGGAAGATTGCTTCTATTCTTATCTTTTGAAGTGGTTTCAACAGGATAGGCTGCTGCATTTTGTCAAATGCTTTTTTTGCAACAATAGAAATGATTATGTGATTTTTTCTTTTGATCTATTGATGTATTACATTAATTGATTTTCTATGTTGAACCATCCTTGCATATCAGGGATGGATCCCACCTGGTCATAGTGTACAATTCATATGACATTTTGCTGAATATGTTTAGCAAGTATTTTTTGAAGATTTAACATCTAGGTTCTTAAGAGAGATTGGTCTATAGCTTTCATTTCTTGTGACATCTTTGTGTGTCTTTGGAATTAGGGTGAAGTTGCATCATAGAATGAATTAATCAGGATAGATATTAGTTCTTTCTGGAATTAGTGGTCAAATTCACCTATGAAGCTTTTTGGTCCTGGGCTATTCTTAATTGGGAGGATCTTGATGACTGATTCATTCTCATTACTTGTGATTGGTCTTTTGTGTTCCACAATTGTTTCTCTCATCACTGTAGACTGCTTGTGTGTTTCTAGAAATTTGTTCATTTCATCTAATTATTCATCTTGTTGGCATACAATTATTCCAAATTTCTTCTTATGACAGTCTTTATTTCTGTGATGTTTGTGGTGATATCCCCATCCTCATTTCTTTTTTTTTATTTTTATTGCATTCTCATCTTTTCTTTTTTTTAAAAAAATTTGTTATTCTAGCTTAGGGTCTGTCAATTTTATTAATCTTCTCAAAGAACAAGCTTTTGGTTTTATTAATTTTTTGTAGTGCTTTCTTATCCTTAATTCCAATTACTTCTGCTCTAATCTTTACTATTTCCTTCTTTCTACTTGCTTTGGGATTGTTTTAATGTGCTTTCTCTAATACCTCAAAGTATGCAATTAGGTCTTTGATTTTAGCTCTTTCTTTTTTAAAAAAATATTGGCATTTAAGGCTATACATTTCCCTCTCAGAATGCTTTTGCTGCATCCCATAGGTTTCAACATCTTGTGTGGTCATTTTCATTTAGTTGAAGACAGTTCCTTGTTTCTTTTGCAATTTCCTTCTTGACCCATTGATTGTCTCAGAGTGTTGCTTAACTACCATGTATTTGTGCCTATTCTTGTTCTCTGAATCTTACTGATTCCCAGCTTCATTCCATTGTGGTCAAAGAAATTACTTTGCATAATTTCAGACTTACTGAATTCACTGAGACTTGTTTTGTGGCCTGGAATGTAGTCTATCTTGGAGAATGATGGATGTGCACTCAAGAAGAATGAATAAACCACTGAATTTGGGTGCAATGTTCTTTATATGTTCATTAGGTCTAGATCCTCTAACATATTATTCATGATCTGTGTTTCTTTATTAATTCTCTGTTGAGATGTTCTGTCTAATGGTGGCAATGGTGTATTGAAGTTACCAACTATAATTGTAGAGGCATTTATTTATCCACTTAATTTTTCCAATGTTTGCCTCATGTATTTTGATGCACCCTGGTTAGGTGCATAAATGTTTATGATGGTTCTTTTTCTTGATAGATTACCACTTTTATTAATATACAACATCCTTCTTTGTCTCTTAAAATAATTTTTCATGTGAATTTTATTTTTTCTGATCTTAATCTAATTATTCATCTTGTTGGCATACAATTATTCCAAATTTCTTCTTATGACAGTCTTTATTTCTGTCCTTTCTGGTTATCATTTGCATGTAAAATTATTTTCCAACCTTTCACTTTCAGCATCCTTGTATTCCTGGGTCTAAGGTAAGTTTCTTTTAGACAGCATACAGATGGATCATACTTCCTTATCCATTTCACCAATCTGTGTCTCTTGATTTGGAGAGTTTAATCCATTAAAATCAATGTTAATACTTTCAATGTATTACTTACATTAGCCATATTTTATTTAGGTTTATATACGTGATGTGGTTTTTTTTCCTTCTCTTTTATCTTTTTAGTAATTCTAATCAATAATCTTCATTCCTTCACTCTCCTACAACCTTCTGTCTTCTGTTTTCAACCTGCAGAACTCCCAGTGGTATTTCTTAAATGACAAATTTCTCACTGAAAAATTCTCTTAATTTCTGTTAATATGTGCATATTTTGAACTCTTTCCCACTTTTGAATGTCAGCTTTGCTTGATACAGAATTCTTGGCTGCAATTTTTTCTTTTTCCTTTTTGCTCCTTACCTTCATAGCACTTCTTTCTTGCCTCCATGTTTTCAGATGAGAAATCAGCACTCAATCTTATTGAACGTCTTGAGCTTCCCTTTTATGTGATGGATCTCATTTATCTTGCTCTTTTCAGTGCTCCCTCTTTGTATTGAGTATTGGAAAAATGATAAGTATTTATCTTGTGGTAGGCCTGTTAGGATTTGTGCTGTTTTGTGTGTGCTACACTTTCTTGGTATGTTTGCTTACATCCATCAAAGGAGTTGGGAAATTTTCAGCCATTATTTCTTCCAACACTCCTTCTGCTTCCTTTCCCTTCTATTCTCTGTTTGGGAGACTATATTGAATATTTTTTGCATTTTATATTGTCATACAAATCTCTAAGTCCCTGCTGGATATTTTTTTTTCTATCTTTTTACCTATCTGTTTAGCTGTCTGATTTCAGTTGGACTGTCTTTGATATCACTGACTCTTTCCTCTACCAGAAGAAAGTGCTTCCAGTGTATTTTTGATTTCTTGCATTGTGCCATTCATCCCATCAGATATGTTATCTTTTATGTCAACAATTCCTTCAGGACAGTCTCCCAGTGTCTTCTTAATATCCTTATCTATTCCTTCAATAATTTGATTCATGATATCTGGACATCTTGATTTAGTGTTCCAAGTTCTGCATCTCCTTCTTTTTTTCTTCTCTGCTTTTTAGGTTTTTTCATTAGACTGGCCTGTCTTCCTGTTTTTTGGCATGGCTTGTAATTTTTTGATAGTGTCTAAGTATCTTTTTAACTTCATAGGCATTTTAAGTTGGTTATACTCAGTTTCTACTTTTGGGTTTTGCTGTTGTTTGTGTGAATGTGTGTGGTGAGTTTCCTTTTTGATACTTGTTTCCTCTTATTCTATGCCCTTGAAATTGTTTGTGTACACTTCAAAAAAATATTAAGACCTGTGAAGATGAAAGAGATAAGAAGAGAAAAAGAATAACAGTAATAATAATTAAAAACTTAGAAGAGGAACTGTAAGAGCTAAGAGAATAAGAAATATGAGCAAAAATTCATTAAAAAATGAACAAGTATAAAAATGGAAGGATAGAAAAAAAAATAGAGAAAAAATATTTAGTGAATTACATGGCCAGAAAGATAAGAGAGAGGAAAAGATGGAAAGAGAAAGAAAGAGAGATAAAAAATGAAGGCCAAACAAGAAGAGGTTGAATGAAAGAAGAGCAATAGAAGAGAGAAGATAGAAAAATGAAGAAAAGGAAAGAAATATAATAGGCTGATAAAATAAGTAAAATCATACAATGAAACAGAAAAAAAGAAAAAACAACAAATAAGAAACAAAACAATCCAGGAAAAACAGGCTTCCCTCTTAGACCTCTAAGGAGCTTCTCAGGTTGCTAGCACTCATCAATCAATCACCCTGCAGCCTTCCCTCCACAGGTAATGAACCTGGTTTTAGTGAAAAAATTAAGGAAAAAAGAAAGGAAGCGATAAAAATAACAGATCTGGGAGGCAGATATCACTCAAGTTATTGA
The DNA here is from genome assembly GCA_029593785.1 of Cabassous unicinctus. NCBI lineage: Eukaryota > Metazoa > Chordata > Mammalia > Cingulata > Chlamyphoridae > Cabassous > Cabassous unicinctus. The sequence continues at coordinate 10,978 of JAQZBX010008413.1, forward strand.
GCTCCTGCCTACAACATAGGAAGTCTGGGTTTGTTTTCTGGTACTTCCTAAAGATGACAAGCAGGACAGAGTGTTGACACAACAGCTTGGCATAATGAACTGACAAAACATGATGGTACAAGAGACATACAGATGAAAACATAATAAGACACACAATAAAGCTGGGAGCAGAGGTGGCTCAAGTCATTGGGTACCTCCCTCTCAACATGGGAGATCCCAAGTTCAGTTCCTGGTGCCTCCTAAAAAAAGAAGCCCAGCACAGAACAAACAGACACAGTTATTGCAAAGAATAAGGGGTGGGTAGAAAAAACAATAAATAAAATAAATCTTTAAAAAAAAAAAAGATTCTAGAAGGCCTAAAACAGTAAGTAAAATATGTCTATACATTCTGGCTAAGTACCTGACAACCTGATGGATTATCTTCTCTTAGGATGTACTAGGAATCAAACCAGGTACCACATATATGCAAGGCAAGAATTCCTCCAATGAGATACACTGGCTCCAAAGGTTAAGTATACTTCTGACAGATTATCTGGGTCTTTCTGGCCCCATTCACTCAAGTGAGTTAGCTTCTAACAGTTTGCAGACCCAGGCTGGTTATACATCTGTCTCTGCCCCTATACTGCCCTAGTTCTTCTCTCATCCAGGGCATCTGGATGTGACAGCCTGCCTGAATAGACCCTTCTCCCCTCAGCCAGTGGCCACCTCAGTGCTGGTGTGGGTCTTTTTGAGATTCAAAGATGGATCAGCGGACCAAACTTACCAAAAAATAACCACTTTCTTCCCTCTACCAGGCCTCTTTTCCATCTAAGAAATGTTCCCTACCACTCATTTGGAAACAGTGAGCTAGTGGTTTTATCAAAGCTTATTGCCTTGAGGTTGGGGCATATGTGCCATTTCCAGCCACAGAGGCTAGTAACTCAGGATTTTCCTTTGGCTTCTTTATCTGTCATACTTCCTCTTGGATGATGTGCTGCACTTTCTCATTGTATAGATCCCCAAAGCAGCTCCCACAGGTACAGTTTTGCCCTTTCTCCACTGTCTTTCCTGAGAGAGTTGAGCTTTGCCTATCTACTTTGATTCCATCTTCCCAGAATTCCCCAATCTTTAATCTCTTTAGCCATCTCATTCCATTTATTAAGGAGATTTGTTTGGCTATCTGTCATTAATTGTCTCAAATCCTGTGTTTTGTCTAAAGGTTTAATTTGTTCCTTTTGCTGGGCCATATCTGCCTGTTTCTAAGAATGGCTTTTAACTTTTTGCTAGAATCTTGGCATCTGAATAATCATGTGTTTATTCTGTGCTCAATTTCTCTCTTTAGCCTCTGGCTTTCTTATTGGTTGGATTTTTCCTAAAGCTTTCTTTATTCCTCCTCCAGGAATGTTATTATGTTCTGTTTGGTTTTTATTTGCCTCTCTATATTTTTCATACTCCTTTTGTCTTCTCTTGCTGCCTTTTCCAGGAGCACTAATTTCAGTAGAAGTGTCCCCCTGGAGACAAAATTCCCAGCTCTGGTTTTCCAGTTAAATCAAACTCAAAGGTCCTAGGAAAGAAGTGTAGATCAATGCCAATGTGCTCTGGGAAAGGGACCATGAAGGCCTCCAATCTTCTCTTTATTTTTCCTACAGTCTAGGCTTTCCTAGGGTACCCAGCATGTATCACTCTTTATCTAGTTGTTCTCTGCTGCCCTAAGGTTATTCTGTGTCTTTTAATTATCAGGTGATTTAGCTCCTGGTGGAGGCATTGTTGAGGTTCAGATTGCCAGCCTACCTGGAATGAAACTGTTGCACAGCTTCCAATCACAGATCTGAGTACTCTTATCAACTGCCATACCCTGTGCTGCACCAACCCCTCCAAGTGGGCAGAGTGATTCTTCCTGCAGTGTCTTGAAAGAGTGATCAGATGATTCTTGTTTCCTCTCTTTCCTAGTGAAACTTGGAAATGAGATTGCAGCAATTTTTCAAGGAAGACAGGGTGACTCTTCCCACCCTGCCCAGGAAAATGTGCATTTCTCCATCCAGGGGAGCTGGGTGTGCAGAAGCCCTTCAAGGTGGGTGGTTAACCACACACTTCACAAGAGAGTGTGCATTTGTCTTCCTAATAAGGCATGGGAGCCCATTGTGAATCTGCCTGCTCTGCCCAGAGAAAATTTACAAACTGCACCAAATTTCCACTGGGTATAGGTGTAAGCAGTGGCTTTCCAAATTGGCTATGCTGGATCAGATGCCTACAGCCCTGGGATACTCTTGTGTTATTCATTCAGCCCTGCATTCTCTTCTGCCAAGGGTGGAGACCACACAAATGCAGCTGGCTTCTTAGAGGTTTGGGCAGGTTTAAACCTCAGTTGTGCTACACATTGGAATCCAGGTAGTTGAATTTGCCAATCAGCATCTGTAGTTGTTCCCAGGCCACTTATCACTTGAATTTGGAGAAGAGAGCCTCTGCTTTCAGAAGGGGAGTTTGTCCAGAGGCTGCCACTCTCATCAGTGAGATGGGCAACTGCTTCTGTAAGTGGAGTTAGTTGAAGCAAACAAATAAGTGCTCATCTTGTAGAACATGGCCACATTAAAAGTGTTAGACATTCTTTGATTGATATTGAAATATGAATTTCTATTTATTATGTAACTATATGCTGATATGTCTGTTATTAACAGTATTTTTTTCCTATTTCTATTCATCTTTTATTTACTTATTTTTTATCTTTAGCTTGAGAGTGGGGATTTAAATGTCTTTTTAAAAGTTCTGCAAGGTTATAAGCATCATGCTTTCATTATCTCATTCAATCATCAAACACCCGTATGAGGCCCAGATAGAATAGATAACATACCCAAAGTTTTCCACTATAAAGAAGGCCTGAATTCACGATATGCCTGTGACAGAAAAGAGATTCTAAATTAATACACTATTTCCCCAAAAAACATCTATCCTTCTCACACAACACAGGAACTCCATTTGATTTCCCTCTTTAGAGCATGATGTTGTTTTTAATGAGGGGAGAAAGTGACTATTTCACACAGGCATGAGTCTTGTGTTGGACCTGCTCTAGTACTGGCCCTTTAATTAGTGCAATCATTTCAAAGTCAGCTTGTGTTCTCTGCAATACTGCTGTTATTTTTATTAGTACCCATGGAATATATAAATTATGTTGGGTGTAATTTTCTCTTCCATGAATTATCTTTAACTCATAATCATTGAGAACTATCTTTATGTTAACATAATTTTTAAAAATTTTATTGAAGTATATCATCCATACATGCACATACATAATCAATAATTGTATATTAAAATTTTGATCTTGTAAAACAAGCATGCATTTACTCAATCACATAGGACTCACATATATCACCCCAAAACCAACACCATACATTCTTGTGAAATATTTGTTATAAAGTAGGAAAAAAACATCAATAAAATATTTCTACTAAATCTAAACCATATATTATATTTGGTGTATTTTACCCAACTACCCAATTATTAATACTTTGTATTAATATTGTATATTTTTTATACTTCATGAGAGAACATTATCTTATTTATTAACCACAGTCCATCTTCTGCCAGTTTATTCTTTGTGTTATACAGTCCAATGCTTTTTTCAGTGCATTCAAAGTGTACACTCAGTGACTCTCATTTTCATCACATATTAGTGTTGTCATCATGTAAGTCAATTTTAGAATGTTTTCATGAAACTAAAAGGAATAATCCCATATCCTCTAATATCCCCCTATTTTTGTGTCTTAGACTACTGGGAAGATAGCATTGAAATTGTAGGCAGGGCTCAACTCTCTTCCAGAAACAGTGGAGGAAGGGTCAAATGTTATCTTAAGGAGTTGCTTTGGGAATCTGCAAGCCTGGAGAGTGTTGCATATTATCCATGAGGAATAAGGGCAGAAAGAAAAAGAGGCCAAATGAAAACATGAGTTTTTCACCCCTGTGGTTGGGAACAGCACATATACCCATCCTTAAGGTGAATAACCTCAGTAAATCTCCCAACTCACTACAGTCAACTGAGTGGGAAAGAAAATTTTGTTCAATGGGAGAAAGACAGTTTGGCCCAAGGTAGAGTATGGCTTCTTTTCAGTGAGTTTGGTCAGCTGAGCTCCAATTGAACCACAAAAAGATGGCAGCCATCACTAAATTGACCCCAGGGAGAGGGGAGATGGGATCTGATCAGGCAAGCGGTCAAACCTAACCTAACCAGAGATAGATGAACTAGGTCAGGGAAGGACTTGAGAGAGTGCCTAACCAACCCTGGAGAGAAGAAAGCCAGGAAAGATAGCCAGGAAAAGTTTAGAAGACAACTTGCCTGAGAGAAGGGGGATGGGGAAGCCAGACAAGCTTTCAGAAGCCTACCAAACCTGTGGAGTGGGTGTAGCTCAGTGGAGAAATGTCTTCCGCACATATGCTAGGCCCCTGGTTCAGGTTCTGTTACCTGATAAGAGAGTGAACCAGACAGTGATCTACTCAGTTGTCTGGCACCCAGCTGGGATCCAATGATAAGGAAATTATAGACTGATATTTTGTTTTGTTTTCTTTTCTTTTTGATCTGTTATTTTTAAATTTTAATCATTTTTAATTTTTTTAATTTTTAATTTTTAGTTTTATTCTCTAAAGCCAGGTACCTTACATGTGACTGGCAGGTTGCAGGGTGATTTACTGATGAACACTTTAGCCTGAGTTGCTTCCTAGAGTCCTAATAGGGAAACCTGTTTTCCTGGGTTGTTCTTTCAGTTTTGTTTTCTTTTGTTTTTATTGTTTTCTTTGCTCTTTCTTTGTATCTTACCCTTACATTTTCACCATTATTTCTTTGCTTCTTTTCCTTTCATTTCCCCTCTTCATTTGTTTTTCTTTCATTACATCTTTTCTTGTTTTGTCTTCATATTTTCTCTACTCATCTTTCTGTCATTTATTTTAGTGCATTTTTTCTTGTTTCATAGTCATTTTATCATTTTTATTCTTATTTCTTTGTTTTTTAATGATATTTTACTATTATTATGTATTTATTTTTCTGTCTCTTTTATGGTTCATTTTCTATCTTTATACTATTACTATTTTTCTTTTTCTCTATCATTTTTTATAATCTTAATATTGTTCAAGGGAACAGAGACAAATATAAGGATATAGAATAAGTACAATCAACTGTCAAAAAGAAAGCTTAACACAAAAGGAAACAAAATAAAATGCTAGCATAGAAAGAGAAGGTAGCCATCAGATAATCAGGTCAAGATAAGCATATGCTGAGAAAACAAGGAAAAATTACAAGCAATACTAAGACACAGGAAAATATGGCCCAGCCTAATGAACAATTTAAAAAAACAGGAGATGATGCAGATCGTGGAACAACAACTCAATTATGTCCAAACAAATATCATGTGTCCACTTAACGAAGTGAAGGAAGAGAAGAAAGATATTAAGAAGACACTTGGGAACCATACTGAAGAATTTGAAAACTTTAATTAAAAAGATAACATATTTGATGGTGATGAAAGGAACAATGCAAAAATTTTAAAGAAAAATGCTGGAAGTACATAACAGCAGATTTAAAGAAGTAGAGAAAACAATTAATGATGGAGAGGACAGTACATCTGAAATCAGACAGATAGTAGAACAGATAGATAAAAAGAAATAATAATACAGCAGGGACCCAGGGAATTCAGTGACAATATATGAAGTGCACAAACAAATGCATTATAGGATCTGAGAAGGACAAGCTATGAGAAAAGGGGCAGAAGTTATGTTGGATGTAATAATGGTTGAAAATTTCCCAAGTCTTTCCAGGGATATGGATATATTTGTCCAGAAATTGCAGCACACTCCAAACAGTATACATCCTAACAGGCCCACTCGGAGATGTATACTTATCAAATTTTCAAATGCTGAAGACAAAATGAGAATACTACAAAAACAAGAGAATAAATGTACATCACAAACAAGGGAAACTCAGTAAGACTAAGTGCAGATTTCTCATCTGAAACCATGGAGGTGAGAAGGCAGTTTTATGAAATTGTTAAGGTGCTAAAAGAAAAAAAATAAACTTTTAGTAAAGAATTATATATCCAGCAAAGCTGATATTTAAAAATGAGGGAAATTTCAAAATATTCACAGATTTAAAAAAATTACTAGATTTTATCAACATGAAAATTGTTTTTTAAGACATACTAATGGAGTTCTGCACATTAAAAGAAAATTAAACCAGGAGATAGTGGGTTAGAGCAGTGTAGAAAAGAAGATTATTAGTAAGAGTAACTAAAAAGATAATAAGAGAAAATATGACATATATAAACTAAGGAAAGTATGGCCAATGTAATTAATGTCTACACAGTAATATAATTGAAGGTTATTGGATTAAATTCTCAAAACAAGAGACACAAAATGAATGAGAAAATATGGCCTATCTATATGCTGTCTGCAATGAACTCACTTTAAGAAGTATAATTTCAATGCAAAACTCTTTTAAGAGACAAAGAAAGACACAATATATTAATAAAAGGGGTAATGAATCAAGAAAAAAGAACAATCACAAACACGTATGCACTTAACAAAGACGACCCAACATACATGAAGCAACTATTGGAAAAACAAATTCAAGAATTAGACATATCTAGAACTAGAGTAGAACTTTAATACACCCTTATCAATATTGGACAGAGTATCTCAAAAAGAGTCAATAAAGGAACAGAGACCTTGAATAACACATTAGAGTATCTAGTCCTAAACATCATATACAGAACAAAACACACACATACAGCAAGATATATATTCATCTAGAGTGTACATGGATCACTTTCCAGGATAGACCACATGGTAAGTCACAGAACAACACTCAATAAATTCAGAAACACTTAAATTTTACAAAGTAATTTCTCTGACCACAATGGAATAAAGCTGGAAATTAATAATATGTAGAGAAAGAGAATAGGGACAAAGATATGGAAATTAAACTACACACTCTTAGACAATCAGGGCATCAAGGAGGAAATTACAGACAAAATCACTAACAACCTTGATATGAATGAATTTGAAAACACAGCATATAAAAATATATGGGATACATAAAAATAAGTGCTGAGTGGAAATTTATAGCAATAAATGCCTATATTAAAAAAGAAAAAAGAGTTAAAATCCAAACCCAAACTACACACCTAGAGGATCTAGAGAAAAAAAAAAAGAAACTTATACCAAAGCAAGCAAATGGAAGGAAATAATAGAGCAGAGCTAAATGAAATTCAGAATAAAAAGCACTGAAACAAATATAAAAACCAACAGTTGGTTATTTGAGAACATTAATAAAATTGACAATCCCTTATCTAGACTAACAACAGAAAAAGAGAGAAAATGCAGATAGATAAAATAAAATAAGAGGCAGGAGAAAATACCACCAATGCCAGAGAAATAAAGTGTATCATAAGAGATAATTTCAAAAATTGATGCCAATATGGTGGTAAACTTAGATGAACTGGATAAATATCTAGAAACACACAAGCAGCCTACATTGATGAAGGAAGAAATTGATGAACTCAACAAACCAATCACAAGTAACAAGATTGAATTAGTCATTTTTAAAAAATCTCCCAACAAAGTTGAGCACAGGAGCAGTTGGCTCCACATGAGAATTCTACCAATGATTCTGGAAAGGACAAACAACAATTCTGCTTAAATTATTCCAAAATATAGAAGTGGATGGAACATTGCCTAACTCATTCTATGATACCAACATCACACTAAAACCAGAGCGACCTAAATATGCCACAGGAAAAGAAAACAACTGGCCAATATCTCTATTGGTCCTGGATGCTAGAACCCTCAACGAAATACTTGCTGAACATATTCAAAAACACATCAAAAGAATTATACACCATGTTCAAGTGGGTTTCATTCCTGGAATGCAAGGACGGTTTGACATAAAAAATCAATGTAAAGATTGAAAGACATATGAAAGACAATGTGAAAATTGAAAGACACAGAAAGACATAATATTGACACATGGTGGGGCTATTGAGTATTTTTTGTGGCAGGACTTTCCATTGATATCTAGTTAGTGAACTTTTGTTAATAATTGAAAGAATACAAAATAAGTGCTGGATTGTTTATAAACAGGGGTTTAACTGTTATATTTCAATATTTTACAATTTGTATAGATACATTCAAATGCCAATTACACTGGGGGACACATTGAATACTTGATTCACTTTTGGCCAGAATTCTGGATAGATATAAGATAAATGCTAATATGTTTATCTAGTTTAATAAGTTTACAATGATAATTACAGTGAGAAACAAGAATAATATTATCAATTAAAAGATTAAATTAATATTAAACAGTTATAGAATGATAGATAAATAGAGCAATTTTACATATAAACTCACCAACATCTATCTTTTGGCTGGGAAGATTTGAATTAGCAGCTGATACTAGAGTTTTGATTGAAAACAATTGTGTAGAGTATCTTCTCTTAGGGTGGGACTTTAACTGGTTTGACTAGGGACTATCTTTTTACTGTGTTCATGATAAATGAACTTGATACTATAGATGTTAATTTGTGAGCACTGTGTTATTTCCCAAGGAAATGGCCAGCCTTTTCAGGAAGGAACACAATACTCCCTGGGCATTCCATTCCAAGGTTTATGTATTAGTCCCTGATAAAGTGGCCAGCTTTCCCAGGGAGCAACACAACACTTTCTGGAATGTACTTTATCTGTTTTTATTTGTTATAAAACATTCTTGATGGGCTCACTGTTTAGTTCTCAATATTATTTCCTGAAATATGAAAAGTGTTGACTAGCAAGCATTGGTTTGCTCATTAATAAAGTTTCTTGCATGATGTTTTACTTTTAGGTTTGAAAATTACCCAGTAAATTTTTTTCTAATATATTTGGTTTCAGGATTGTTCAAACTCAAAACCAGAGATTTACATAAACATTTAACAATATACATTTATTTGTGATTTACAAGTTATTTAATCATTTAAATACACAGTGTATTGCATTATTAAAGTTTTAATTAGTATTTAGTATTTTATACATAATTCATAACTACAGTAGATTATATAACAATAAAAAATAATAAGAGATTTAACTAGCAGACATCCAATGAATAAACTTTTATTTCTATGGGTTTAAAATTCTTAACCAGTGAGGTTATATAGCCTAGTAGCATAATTAAAATGGCTTCATTTTCTTCATTTTGTATAGCTTGAGGCATAGGCAACAACAAATTATTATTTCCTATTTCAGCTGTGGGGCAGCACATCAACTTGTAATCTTAATACCCGAATTGATCTTGTTATTAGCATTCTAATTGGAACTGGGACTGTGACTCAGTGTTGAATTTAAGCTAGTTCATTGTTTTCTTTTTTACAGGATTGGGAATGCTGGGTGGTTTTACTTGCCTAAGGAGATACTAAACAAAGCCTTAGAAATTTTTAAAAGAAAGTGATAGTGATATAATTGGATATTTATTTTTTGTAACAAACTAATAATAATTGGGACAATTGTATACAACACTTGTGTTATTTTAATTTACCATAATTTACTGCTATGCACTACCCCAGGCAGCTCCTAATGGCCTCTCTCTTTTTGTAGCTATAAAGTTGCTTCTTTAGCAGAGGTGGGGTAAATCAGATGAACATGAGTTAAAGCATCCACCTCTTGATTTTTAGGAGGAGAGGTTATTGTTATGACACATTAAAATTGTTAAATTTTAGGAATCTTATACACTTTTTAAGTAATCATATGCAGCTTTTTATTCATACAACTTTTATTAAGAGAAGGTTAAAGAATCTTTTTTAGTTTTATAACATTTTCTAAACACGTTTTATTTAAACTATAACATACTAAATAAACTCAACTATTTTATTACTTTATTTTTTTAAGGTGAAAGAACAAATCTTTTGCAATAATTTGAAATAAAAAGATACTTTTTTAGGATTTGACTTTGAGAAAGCAGGCTTGAAAATTAGGTTTCTTTAAAAGTGATAAAACTTATTTCTCCAAGGAAATGACAAGGTTAAAGTACAAGAAGTTATTTTGATAAAACAGACTTTTTTGTGTACTGATTATTTAGGAGAAAAACTCTTTGTAAACTTTCACTAAAACACACTAATGACTTGAGAAACTTTGAGAGAGAACAGAATTTTAACTTTGCATTATTATACTATTTGATACTAAAGTTTTCAAAACTTTATAGATAGACATCAAATCTTACTTAATTTTGATCACAAAATTTCCTTTTTTGTACACTTTCTGAACTTTTTGTATTCACGGAGGTTTTTTCCCACATTTTACTTTTTCTTAGTAAATAGTTATATTAACTTAGAATAAAATTACTGTCTTTTTCCTTAATAATAAAAACATATTCTATACATCTTACATACATAAGTTACCAAAATTACTTTAGAAACTGTTTCCAAGCAAACTTCTTAAAACATACAATTACCATTAACACTAAACAAACTTGTCAGAATAATGATTCAATTTAGTTATAACTATTTGGCTCATTTTAAATTAGTATTTATATTTATTTATTAATATAAGCACTTATTTAATTTTTGGCCATTTGAATAGAACTCTTTAAATAATTTTCATTTGTTAATTTAACATTACCATCTGGAGGTATCAAAATATACACTGATACTGAGCAAACAGATAAACAGAAAACAAGTTACAAGACATCTATAGAAATATTAACCTTACTAATTTGACCCATAATTCTTACTTTTTTCATATGGCTGTTTCCATTATTTTACATGTTTGACTTTACTGCTTTTGAGAATTTTTCTGGAAACTGTGTTGCCACATTTTCCTACTCTTCCAGCAGTTTAATTTTATCAGCCCCCATCAGCCCAAAGGCACATTATCATATAGGCAGTAGGGGTTTGTTGAGTTGTTGCTGGAATGTTTACTTTCCCCTTTTAGGAAACTTTTCCTAAAAGTTCCTTTTTTAGGAAACTAAGGACAATACTTTTGAATTCTTTGTAATAGGGAGCACAATTGACTTTTTGGACTGTGCAATCAAGTATTTTTAAGAGTTGCATTGTTTTTACAAAAAATATCCTGATATTTGGAAATTTTTGGTCTGATGAAGATTTAAAAATTCCCCTTACTGAACTAAGACTTGTAGGCAACTATCCCCAGTGGGCGTTGCTGTTCCCTTACCTTGGGATGAAGAGGTATCTGAATGAAATGTGTCCCATTGACATGCTGATTGAGCTACCTGTTTGTCTGATCATATTGGGGTCACCACTTGCAGGAGTCCATCCTGCAAAGTCCTGTGGGAATCTATCCAGCAGAACCCATGATGGCACAAAGAATTACTCTGAACACAAAGGTTATGAGACATGAGGGGAAGAACAGCTGAAGAAGCTCTCCTCTAGAGCTGATCTAAAGCAAAATTTTTATTCAGAATTTTTTCACACTAAAGGGTCAGGGTGTCTGTGAGGAGGAGCAGGTAGGCAGTGTGTATACGAGAGGTTGTTCAAATCACAAGCATTCCAAGCAGAAAGATAATGAAGACCTATAGAGGCATACATCAAAGATAAGGTGGAGGTGAAGATACTGGTTAACTGATTAGCTGAACAGACCAAGAATGTTCCTGTTTAAGGTAGGAACTGATAGTGCTGACATCCCTGCATGAGCAGGGGAGCAGCCCTCTAAACTATTTCTTAGAAGTAAAGATCAGAAGAATCTCACACATCCCAAGTAAATTTAATAAGTGGCTTTTTCACTTCTGCAAGAATAGGATTTGGAGCGTTTTTTGAGATTTCATTGGACGTGTAAATCAGTTTCAATGGGCTAGAAATCTTAATAATTCATCTTCCAATCTATGAGCATCGAATGTCCTTCAGTATATTTATAACTTCTTCAGTTTCTTTTAGCAAATTTTGTACTTTTCTGAATACAGGTCCTTTTTATGATGTTTAAATTTATTCCATTCTTTTAGTAACTTTAAAATGGAATTTTTATTCTGACATCCCCTCAGATTGCTGATATGTAGTGTTTAAAAATGCCACTGATTTTTGTGTATTAATCTTGTATCCTGCCACATTGATGTACTCCTCTATTAATTGTAATAGATTTTGACATCTTGTGGATTTTGGGGATTTTGTAAATATAGGATCTCATCATCAGCAAATGGTGACAATTTTATTTCTTCCTATTCTATTTGGGTGTCTTTTAATTATTTTTCTTGCCTAATTGCCTAAATAAATTACACTACAATTTTGAATATCAGTGGTGACCCTGGGCATCATTGCCTTTTTGCTGCTTACATTAGGAATTCTTTCAGTCTTTCAACATTGAGTAGAGTGTTAGCTGTGAGTTTTTCCTAAATGCACTTTTCTATGTTCAGAAACCTTATTTCTATTCCTATACTTTGGATTGTGATTTTTCTTTTTTTAATCAAGAAAGGATCCTGTATTTTGTCAAATGCCATTTCTTCATCAATCGAGATCATCTGGTGATTTTTCTTCTTCAATTAATTAATGTCATTTACAACACTAAGTGATTTTCTTCTGTAAAATCCCCCTTGTATGTCTGGGATAAACCTATTTAATTGTGGTGTATAATTATTTCAACGTGTTTTTGGATTACGTTTAGTTTGCAAGTATTTTGTTGAGATTTTTTTGCATCTATATTTATTACAAAAAATTGTCTGTTACTTTCTTTTTCGTAGTAACTTTGCCTGATTTGGGTATTAGGGTGATGTTGGCCTCATAGAATGAGTTAGAATCTTTCCTTTCTGTTCAAATTTTTAGAACAGTTTGATCAGGATTGGTATTATATTATCTTTGAATGACTGGTTGAATTCACCTGTGAAGCTATCTGGTTCTGGGCTTTTCATTTGGTGATGGTGTCGATGATATTTCAATCTCTTTATTTGTGATTGGTTTGTTGAGATCTTTGGTTTCTTGTAGGGTCAGTGAGGGTTTTTCCTGTGTTTCTTGGAATTTGACCATTTTGGCTATATTGTCTAGTTTCTTGGTGTACAGTTTTTCATAGAAACCTCTAATGATCTCTCTTATTTCTTCGGGATCAGTGGTAATGCCCCCTTTCTTTTTGGATACTTTATTTGCATCTTATTTTTTTTTCCTTCTTCAGTCTTGCTGAGAACCAAATAGAAGATCATTTTTTTTGATGTCTCAAAGAGCCAACTTTGTTATTGTGAATTCTCTGAAGTTGTTTCTTTTCTCACAATTTGATTTATATCTGCTCTGATCTTTATTGTCTCTGTCTCTTGGCTTGTTATGAGTATTTTACTGTTCATTTTATTGTGCCTTTTGAAGTGCAGGTAGATCTTCAATTTCAGTTCTTTCTTCTTTTTTAATGTAAGCTTTGAGGTCTATACATTTCCTCCTAAGCACTGCATTTGCTCTATCCCATAGAATTTGATATGTTGTCTTCTTTTTTTAAATATACATATATATATATATATATATATATATTTTTTTTTTTAAAGCTAGTTGGATTACATAAATGTTATTTAAAAATGTGATGGATTCCCACACGTTCTGCTGCCTGCCTCTCCCATATTTTCCCACATTTACAACATCCTTCATTAGTGCTCCAAAATATTTTCATGAATTATAACAAATGTTCTTTTCTTACTTCCATTTATCTGAAGATATTTACTTCACTTGCAAATTCTTCTTTGACTCATATAAATTGACTCTGTTGTTTAATATCCATATATTTTCAAATTTTCCCTTTTTCTATCCATTATTGTTTATCAGATGTATTGAATTATGATAAGAAAAAGTGTTTTGAAATTTTCAATCTTTTTAAATTTATTGAGACTTGCCCTATGACCCAGTATATGGTTTTTCCAAGAGAAATTTCCATGAGTGCTAGAAAAGAATGAATATGCTATTGTTTGTGAGTGAAATGTTCTAGAAATATCTGTTAGGTGCACTTGACTTACATTATTCAGCTTTCTGTTTCTGTATTTATCTTCTCTCTAGATGTTCTATCCAATACTGAGATTGGTGTATTATAATCTCCAGCTATTATTGTAAAGATATCTATATCTCCCTTCAGTTTTTCCAGTGAGTGCCTTATGTATAATGGGGCACCCAGCTTAGGTGCGTAAATATTTATTAAAGTTATTTTTTCTTGGTGAAGTGCCCATTTAATTATTATATATTGAACTTGTACATCTCTTATGAGAATATCTTCTTTAATATTTTTTTTATTTCTGATATTAGTACCACTACTCCAGATTTTGTATGGTTACAGTTTTGTTTGAAAATTTTTTCCAAACTTTGCAATTTCAACCTGATAGTGCCCTTATGTTTGAGGTGATGTCTTGTAGACATCTGTATTTTTCAGAGTTCTCTAGGGAAACTGAATCAACAGGAGATATCTATCAATAATAACAGATTCTGTAAGAGCCTATCATGAGACCATGGGATGCACAAATCATGTTTCCACAGGCAGGCTGCACACCAGGGGCTCCAATGAAATTCCAATGAAGGTACTTGAAGAGTTTTCAAGAGGCTTTCGTTGTCTAAATATGCACTGGGAAATTCTCCCTTAATGCTGAAATCATTTCCATTTAAAAGACATTAAACTTATTGGATAAAGTGTCACTCAGTGCTGAAAGTAATATCACTGATTGATGTAGATGTAATCATCTATCTGTGAAGTAAACACACTGTTGACTAAAGTTCATAAATGTCTTTTTATTTCTATTAGCCCAGTGGTTGCTTGACCAAACAACTGAGCACAATTACCTGGGTGACTTGACACATTAGCCTAACCATCACAGTCCACTCCTTGTGAACTCAGCAACCATACACATTGCCTTAAATGATATTTAGTCTCTCAGTAAAAGCAATAACTGGCATGCATGCATATATATTTCCACCTAACAATGTTCAAATCTCCTGCATACACCCAGAAATTCATTAATTTCCTACAGAATAAGGTGCAAGTTCTTGGGTAATATTCATTCTTAAACTTGACATCCTTAAATATCATGAAATGAAACTAATTGAACTTGTATATGATAGAGGAAAAGGATAGGAAATAAAGCAATGAAATTCATTTTGTGTACATATGCATTCATACTCATAACAAAGCAAGGAAGAAAGATTCATGACTATTACAATCCATGTTTCTGTAACTGGTCATGTGGTTGAAATTCATATTCATATCTTTGTGAGTGAGAAAAAGATTAAATCTTTCTGCTCATATATATAATGGCCAGAAGAGTTGTAATGAATAGAATAATGATTAGAGATAGTGTCTGTGGGAGAATTAAATATTTTAGTATAAAAATACATAGATTACACCTTGGAATATAGTAGTTACTTTTTTTATTTTAAAAGAAAACTTATGAGTACACTTATGAATATTGCAAAAAATTAAATTTGGAAAAATATCACTTATCAATATCACTCAATTATAAATAAGACATAAGAAAATAAAATTTAAGGGTAGCTAAATTATTTCTACTTTTATAACCACACAGTTACATAAGTGAACCATAAAGACAAATATCTTTTTCTCAGAAGCTTACATACTGAAGGAGAAAACATACACACAATATGTCTATAGAAATAAGCAAATAATAAAATGTTATGTAATGCTAAGTCTTAGAAAATAAAAAGCAGGGCCATGTCATATAATATTATGAACCTACTATGTAAATTTGGTTGTCCAGAAAAGGCCTAACTTCACTGGGATTTGTGGGAAGAGAACTAAATAAATTGAAGAAGCAAGTCAATAGGAAGATTTATCAAAAGTGGGTATTAGGGTACAGAATAAAGGACCTGAAACCATGAGGAAAACCTAGGAAGTTAGATTCCAAAATTCAGGAAGGGAGCTTGTGCTATGAATGATGTGATGCACGGATCCAATGACTCATCATGAAACCCTGAACAACTGGATTTATTCAAAAGTCATTAGAAGGATTTGAAGATGGGGAGATGTCAATCCGAATAAGATTTTAAGAAGATTTCTCTGGCTGTTGCATGGAAAGACTCAAAGGCACAATTCGGAAAGTTGGGAGAACACAAGAGATTGTCATGGTGCTTGAGAGATGAAGCAGTTGGACTCAGAGGGTCAGAAAGGGATTATTTGAGAAAGAAGCAGATATGGAGTCTATTCTGAAGGTGCAAGCAACAGTATTTGTGAAAGAATTGGATGTGAGATTTTAGAGAAAAAGTGTGGCTAATGGTAATACTACATTTGAGAAAATGTATTATTCAAATAGAAGGTGAAAATTTTTGGAAAAAAAGAAGAATATTCCTAAAAATGAACAGTACACAAACTGTTTTGCATTATAAGAAAGATAAAAAGTTTGTTGTATGATAAACATCATAGATACACTAAATATCTATGTTAAATCTTCCCATTAATGTTATGTTCAACACATTAAATGCCAAGAAACACATATTTTATTCAATAACTTCCTGGAAGCAGTAAAAATTTACATCATGCTAAACAATACTGGAACTTAGTGTGTTCCATTATTGGAAAGAAGTACAAAATTAATGCTATTTGCATGATATATATATATATAACATGAACACCAATTAGACTTAATGGAAAATATCATATGAACCAAAAAGGATCCTCAGAAAATGTAATATAAAAACTATGGACTTAAAGATTTACAGGTTCTACAATTCCTATAGAATCAGAAATTAAATAAATGAATAAATTTTCTCAATATAAATTCATCAAAGATTTTGTGTTTTATCCCTTGAACTCCACTTAAGGGTATGTAAATAGACATATCATGTTTCTACATGGCAAATATAATGCAGAAAATATTTTTATCTTCCCCAAATAGTCTATGAATTTGTAGAATTGGACCATAGCACACTTTGGTAAAATCATTTTGTGGGTATTACTGGAATATGAAATTTTTGATTGGGAATAATAAAAAGATGATAATTTGTCAAAATTCTTTAAAGGGTTATGGAAATTTCAAACAAGTATTAAAGTTACATGAGATTATGATGAATTCCCATGCATTTACCACCCAGATCCAACAGTTATCAACCCAAGGCAAATATTGCTCCATATAACACTCTCATCTCTCCAAATATTGTATAATTTGAAATTAACCTCATACATCCCATCCCTTCATCTATGGACACCTCAGAAAATAATTCTAACTCTTCATATTCATTTAAGCATCATCACTAAACCACTATCAAGTCTAAAAATTTAACAATTCTCTTATGTCTTAAAATATGTTTATATTAATTACATGTCAAAATTAAAATAGATAATTATGGTGCTTAAGTTCACTGTCAACTTGTACTGCACATGGTGTCCATTTGTTTGGTCAAGCAAGCATGGGCCTTACTGTTAATATGAGGTAATTTCACAGGTTTATATCATCAATTAGTTTATTGCATCCACAGCTTATGTCTACAGTCAACTAAGGAGACTGTCTTCAACAATGAGGTAAGTCTCATCCAACTAGTCAAAGTCTTAAAGGAAGAACTCATGATTTGATCAGTCAGAGGGAAAAATTCTCACCTCTGCTTCAGCAAGCAAACTCTTCCTAGGAAATTCATTGAAAACATTGATTAATAATCCTCACTTATGGAATATTCTCACAAATTTCATAAAAGATTTGGACTTCTCCATCCCCACAGTTGTATGAGCATATTCCTATAACAAATATCATGTCCTAAAATATATTCCATAATATTTACATTGCACACACACATACACACATACATACACAAACATGCATATAAACTGTAGATTGTGTTTCCTTGGAGGACACTAAATAATACAGAAGCATCTATGCAAAAACCAACCTGCCATGCAATAAATTATAAGTATAAATTTTTAAAAATATTATTCTACCTTATTAGCATTAGGAAGAATATATTCAGAAAAAAATGTAATAACATTTTCAATGTTCTATAAATTTATTGTTAGGTTGATGGTTTAAGTTCATATCAGACTTCATGCCCAACTACAATATATAATATTAATTCACAAAATCTTTGTTATCACACATTATTCCTGCTATTTTAATATTTCTAATTGAGAAAGTCACAGAAATGGCTGTAACTCATTAGAGTTGATATAATATTTTCATATATATTATGTTAAGCCTGTAAAATTTTGATTTAATTCATTGTATTTTGTCAGTTTAACAAAACTAATGTACACTCATCTCAAAACATTTTCTTGATTCTCGTATTAATAAAATTCATGCATAGTTTCTGAAGATAAATATTTATGTTTTTTCTTTGTGGTTTATTTCATGACAAACTGATATGAGGGTTTGAAATTACAAACATGTTTTCTAATTGAAACCATACATATTTTGTGGAAAATTCTAATAAAATATTTTATTCTTACTCCTCAAACAGAAGCAATAACTTCATCTTCACCCAACCAGAAAATAGATGTAAGGAGATATATATATATAATTATATTTATATAATTGTGGATATTTTAAATATATTTATTATATACTTATATATTGTATTTATATAATATGTTAATATATGCATATATTACTCCCACAATTAAAAGGATACCAAAATAATTCAGGTAGTGATTAATGGATATTCCAAAAGGTGATGAGAGTGTTTTATTTGATTGAGTGTAAGGTTTTAAATGTATTTTTCATTAGTTTGATTAAAATAAAAATATGTGGATATAATTTTCTTATACAATGGATAAAGCAGATTTTAATTTAAAGAATAATTGTTAATAAATCTTATAATTTTTGATAAAAGGAGTATATCACCTTGGGTCATATTTCATTCCTTTAATATTTACAGAAGTTACAATGCATTTTCATATGTGTTCACTTACAAAACCAACACATAGGTTAACTTTATATGTCAATTTTTAGATATACCCACAACATTCCACACTTAGAAATTATTGACTTTTGTAGTCAAGTCATTAGTAAATTTCTTATTTTCTTCTAAGGGGAATCCAATAATGGATTCTCTCTAAATATTGGAATGTAAATAGAAAGAACAATCATTAGAAACATTTTTCATATTCGCTTTTCATGTAGAACTTTACTTTTGAGCATATTTTTCATTGCTAACAAAACATCTTTGTTCCTAAATCTGTAGATTAAAGGGTTGAGTGTAGGTGTGAATATGGTATAGAATAGTGCTAAGAACTTATTCTTACTTAGGGGTGGTAGGATTTAGGTCTCATATATGTGAAAAAAATGGCCCATAGTACATTATAACAGCAATCATGTGGAATAAGCAGGTAGAAAAAGACTTTTTCCATGCCTCTGATGATTTCATTTGGAGGATAAGAAGAATTTGGAGATAAGCAGCAGATGTTATGGAGAAAGTGATGACCAGGAAGATAACAACATTTACAGCAACCCTCCATTCATAGCCTGATGTATCTACACAAGGCAACTTCAACATGGGTGGGATTTCACAGAAAATATGATCAATGGCTATTGAACCACAGAAGGGGAAATCCAGTGTACAACTTGTGTGAACTGTGGAGTTGATGATCCCAACAAGCCAGGAACTTGCCACCATGAGAATGCTGACATGTTCATTCATAAGAATGTGGTAGCACAGTGGGTGACAGATGGCTACAGTGTGGTTATAGTTCATTGTTGCCAGGAGGAAGCACTCACCACCCAACAGGACAAGGGACAGAAGTATCTGGATGCCGTAACCTGCAAACGAAATAGTTTTCCTACCAGATAGAAAGTCAGAGATCATTTTGGGAAGAATATTGGAAATATGTAAGATATCCATAAAAGGGAGATGGCTGAGCAGGAAATACATAGGTGTGTGGAGATGCAAGTTCCTGTGGATGAGGACGATCATAATTGTATTTTCCAATATTGCCATAAAGAAAATGACAAATATAAAGGAAAGAAAAACCAGACTTGTTTGGGAAGAAGAGCACAATCCCAAGAGGATGAAGTCACTGCTGAAAGTGTGATTCTGAAATCCCATTTTCAATTACCTCATACTTGACCTAAAGAAAAAAATTTGTAAAGTTGCATACAAAAGGAAGAAAAAATATATATGAAGGGGCTATGGAACTTCAGTTTTTCTCTGATATATTTTCATTAGATTAGATGATAGAAAATGACATGTGCTATTTCTAGGGGAGCCCTGTATGATGTTATATATGTTTGCTTTTTAAGTTCACAAATATTAGTATATGATTATGGCTTATGCATATTTATGTATGAGTGATATACTTAATAATTGAAAAAAATTAGAGATACTTAAGAGGGTGCTGCAACCTGAATGGAAAAAAAACAGGGGTGAGAGATTTGGAGAAGTATTTAGAAATGAACAATTTTAGGAAGGTAAACTAAAGAATAAGAAAATATAATGGTATGACAACAGAAAACTAAAATGAAAAATGAGTGAAATAAGCAATAACTTTACAGTAATAATACTGAATGTTAATGAATTCATCTACCCAATCAAAAGACATAGACTGATAAAATAGATTAAAAAAAATTTTGAGCATGAATGTGTTACTATGAACTAAATATATTGTATAATATATTGTTTGATTCAAAAAAAATTTTATATGTATCAATTAAAATTTTTTTGAGCCATTTATAAGTTGTGTACTGTATTAGTCAGCCAAAGGGGTGCTAATGTGAAATACCAAAAATGGGTTGGTCTTCATAAATGGTATTTATTTGGGGTAGAAGTCCACAGTTACCAGGCCATAAAGCATAAGTTTCTTCCCTCACCAAAGTCCATTGTCACGTGTTGGAGCAAGACAGCTGCTGACATTTGCCCAGGGTTCAGGCTTTCTGGGTTCCTCTCTTCCCAGGGCTGCGTTTCTCTCTGGGCTTAGTTCCTGTTTCCTCCACAAGGTCAGCTGTAGGCGATCAGGCAAATGGCTCACTTCTCTTCTCCTGGGGCTTTCTTTCCAACATCAAAGTTGCTTCTTAAAGACTGCTTCTCAAAAGACTGCTTCTAATCTGTTCTTTGCCTTGCATTTTATATTCAATTCCCCACCCACCAGGGGTGGGGCTCAACGCCCTACTGACTGACATGGCCCAGTCAACGCCCTAATCATAATTCAATCATGCCCAGATTAACAGATCAGATTACAGGCATGATCCAATTATATTTTTGGAATTCATAATTACATCAAATTCCCCAACGGTTACATGTCCAAAGACCCACCTCATATATAAGTACACAACCAGGTGAAAAGTGAAACGATTAAAAAAGGTATTCCAGCAAATAGTAACCAAAAAACATCTTGAGTATATCAGATAAATGTAAAATGACAATATTATAGTATGTGCACTATAATTACTCTGTACAACTATCAAATTGTTCTTGTGATCTGTAAGTTTCTTCATTCAAAATCAACACTTGCTTTTCATTGAAAAGAACAGGAGAAGAGATATTTTTGGATAATTAATTTTTCTTTAGCCATTTCTTGTGACTATTCATTAATTAGAATAATCCATCTGGATCAATAATGATTTAGCATGACTAATGCTGAAAAAGATTTTGAGTTTTTCTGGCTCATAAAATTATGAGTTAGCATATTGTTATACTGTATTGTTATGTCATATTATAAAGTAAGATGTGAAGAATTCCCAAAGAGGTATTTGATTATTCAGAAAGAATTATGCTCTAAATGGTAATTAAATAATTAACCCAATAATTTATTTCATTCTTAGAAATTATCAAGTCCAATATTTAGAGCTTTAATATAAAAATTAGAATTATGTTATAATTAATTTCTATTATATTAGAATTATTACTTACATTTATAAATGTTTGTTGTTATGCTATCTATATCTTAAAATTAATTATATTCAATTTAACTTGGCCTTACACCTTCTTGTAAAATTTTTAATTTCTTTCAATCAAATTTTCTATTTATTTTTTAATTTTACAATGGAAGTCATTTTAACTGCTAAAAAAAGCCATAGATTATACATTTTGGATAGATCATATGGTATGTTAATATATCTCAAATAAACCTGGTTAATAAACAAATAAATAATTTTCCAAGTATAGCTAGAAATAGCAGCTATGTTCTGCAGGTGAAACCAAAAGTTTGAGAGGTGAGTTATTTCTTGTTTGTTTTTTTGTTTCTGGTTTATTATTATTATTGAGATAATGAAAATGCTTTAATAATGATTGAAGTGTGGAATGCACACCTATGTGAATATACCAAATATCATTGACTATACACTTTAGATAAATTGTATGCTTTATGGATAAGTATCAATAAAATTGATTTTTTTTTAAATAGGGGGTTATGGGGGAAAAATGCACCAAATGCAAGGTATGGACTATGGTTACTAGTAATATTTTGATGATGCTCTTACATAGTTGGCAGTAAGCATATTACAAAAATGCAAGCTGTTGGTGCAGGGCTAATGTATGGGATCCCCACATGATGTTATGCCTTCTTATCTTGTAAGTTCACAACTTTTACTATACACTTATTGTTTATGTATCATCATGTATAAATGATATACTACAATAAAATATTTAAAAATAATAACTAATGGAATATTTAATAAACCTTAACTAATCCTACATCATAAAATTTCAAACGTCACTTAAATATTTAATTTAGAAAATGAAATCTTTATTCAGGTAAGAATTAACAATGCATTCTTAGCAATATAGCTTAGTTTTTGCCTGCTTTTTAATTTACAGAAATTAATATTTTACTAGTTCTAAGCATAAGGGATTAAAGTTGTTAGAATTTTCGTCTATATTTCTGGGCATTTCACTTATAATTATTTGTGCACTTTGTGTATGTATGTTGTATCTCTCAATATAAATGCACTTGTATACACTTACATGCTTAAATACACCCAACATTTTTATGTATAACTATTGTATTTTTTTAAAAAAATCTTGTTTACTGGCTTTCAATGAATTGTAAGATCTTCAAAAACTGATATCAAAATGTGAAATGAACATGTGATAACTTATTAACCATTATAAGTTTGAATGAAATCACTGTGAATTTTTTTGTGAAATATTTTAATATTCAATGTGGAAATCATATCACTGAAGAGGTGACTGTTATATTGTAACTTACTGATCCTGAGCTCAAGGGCTATGTCCAAATGCAGAATCTTCCATCCAGCCCCTGGTCTTTTCACCTCACCAAACCACAGAACATGATCTCCCCCAATTATAAGATATTCCTCAGAAAGACGCTCCCTACCCTGAGACCCATATGTTTGTGCTCCTCAAATCCCTGCATAATTCTGCAAGTTCAAAATGTACTCTCCAGCTCAGTAAGATTGGCTGAAGTCTCTCTTCAGAACCTGCCATGCTGGTGGACTGAAGTTTCACTTCAGACCCCCTCCAAGCCTGTGACCTAATAAACCTCTGCCTGAATCTTGTTCTGTCTCCAAGCCCCAATGAACCAGAATCTAATATGTGGTGCCAAAACTTGGGAGGCTTCATTGAGACAGATCCTCCACCTAGCCATTGCAGTTCTTCCATCCAACACCGGACACAAATTAATCCTTGGGTAAGTCATGGAACCTCTCCAGAGGATCTTGTCTTTTTTTCTCTGAGTACCCATGAAAATCCCAGTGTTAGGTCAGTGGTCTCCTCCAGCATCAGGGAACTCTCCTCATCACCTGACCTTCTTGGATCAGGGGATGCCCAGCCCCATGTCTGGTCACTGGCCATTACTGGCCATCAGCTGATTTTCCCAGCTCTGTGGGTGCTTGGTTCTGGGTTCAGTTACCAACTGTCTGGCCTGGAACTAATCTGGAAGTGAAAGATTCATTGACACTTGCTTCTTTCCTTCTACAACCCCATATCAGAAAGATCTCCAAACTCTCCCATGCCTTGCCAACCATGGGAAACTCCTAATCACTTCCTCCAAAAGAAACCCCTTTGGGGTAGGTCCTCTGTAACTTTAAAACTATCTACTGCTGAGAAAAAATCAAACTAAACTTGGTTACTTTTTACTCTATCATTATTTGACCTCAATATAAATTAACAACCAAACTCAGTGGCCTGGAAATGGCACTTTTGACATTCAAGTTCTACAGGACCTTGAGTACTTTATCCAACTCAATGGCAAGAGGTCTGATGTTCCATAATTCAGTCTTTCCTCTTTCTCTGTAACCATCCATCCATCTTCCAATCCTGCACTCCCTACCAAATCCTTCTTCTCTGCATCTGGACCCCCTCATGAACATAAAAACAAATGCCTCTGATTTCAATGCCTGTAATCATGCTCCACCACCATACATTCCATCAGCACCACTGAACCAAACCCACAACATTCTCTGGAACCATGCCCCCTGTGCAAGCAGGGAATCCACTGAGGTGCATGTGTCCTCTGGCTTGCCAAAGCAAAGTGTGTCGATTACCCAGTTGGATTCAACCCCTGGCTTTAAACTCTCAGAAATTCTGGGACTGGCATCAGGTGATTGAAGGTGCCCAGAAACCATGCAGGTCCCAAACCGATCTCCAAAACAGAACCTTAAGTAACTCTAATGGTGGCAATAACCCAATTTCATTTCTTATTCATATGAAAACCACTTACTCTGCCATTCCTGAATTCCCCAAACCATTAACTAACTCCTTGATCTAAATGAAAGAGTTTCACAACCCTGTGTAACTGTTCTTTTGCTGTACTCACTGAAAAGTGACCTGTTCACCCACTCATTCCCTCCTTGCTCTCCCTTTCAAACTGAGCTCAGACAATCCAAAAATCTGAGCCACTGACATCCCTATCATTGCTGCCCATCACAAACCAGTCACAGTTCATCTCAAATATCCTATCCACATCTCATTCAAACTCTAATATCTTGACCCTCTTGACACCCTGCAAAGTTATCAAACCTACAGTTACTCACCTCTTATCAAGAAGCTTTTAACTTACTCCTCAACTTTCAGTCTGTCTAAGTGTACTCCTAAATAGTAACAATCCAAAATACATGTATAAATATCTGTCTATCTGTACTGTTGAATTACTTCTCAACTGCTTTCATATTTCTCAAGTGTTCCTAACTGGTTGCTATTATTACTACTAAATGTGTTTCTAAAAACAAGCTTGCATATTACAGACAACACTGATTACAGAAAAAATCTGAAAAGCAGTAAAATCACATATGTTCAATAAAGGAAAGCTTAAAATAGCCATTTCAAAAAACTGAGAATTATAAATCAAGTTAATGAGCTTTGTTTCAGTTAGTGTGCCTTAACACATTTTGTGTTTGTCTGTTTGTTCAGTGTATATTTTAATACCTCGGAATGGTAATATTAAATTGACAAAAGAAAATTATTAAAAGAGCTCTATTCAAATGCCCAAAAATTAAATAAGCATTTAAATAAATGTGGGTACAATTTGAAATAATAAAAATAGTTATAAGCAAATTAAATCATGAATCTGACAAATTTGTTTAATTTTGATGGTAATTGTATGTTGTAAGTGGTTTTCTTTGAAACAGTTTTCAAAGTTGTGTTGGTAATTTAAGTTTGGAAGGTATATAGAATGTATATTTATTATTAAAGAAAAAGAAAATATTTTTTCCTAATAAAAAAATGGAAAAATAAAATGTGGGACAAAACCTAAATGAATACAAAAGTGCATAAGATGCACAGAAAAAGGAATTTTTGTGGTTAAAGTTGAGTAATATTAAATGGGTCTACCAAAAATATAGTGATGCAAAGATAAAATTTTGTTCTTCTCAAAGCTTCTTAAATCACTGGTCTGTTTTAATCAGTGTACCAAAAAAGTCTGTTTTATCAAAATAGCTTCTGTTCTTTTACCTTATCATTTCAGGGATTGTCAAAACCAACAACAACAACAACTCACCATTTTTAAAAGAACATAATATACAATCCTGACAACTTATAACATTTTGTTTTATTAACATCAATTTCTGAACAGTATCTTTTCATTTCAAAGTATTAAAAAAAGACTTATTCTTTCACCTTGGATAAACAAATAGTATGTGTCACAGAAACAACCTCTCTACCTGGGAATCAAAAGGCAGATACTTTAACTCATACTCATCTGATTGATATTGAAGGCTCCTGGGGATTGGTATATAATAGTAAGCCTCCCATAAAGTTAAATAACACCACTTCTGTTAACAGCAACCCAAAATATTTTACATTTATTACATTAAAAATATCCAGTTATGTCACTATCACTTTATTGTAAAACTTGCTAAAGCTTTCTTTAGTATCTCCTTAGGCTATAATTCACCTGCCTGTGAAAAGGCCAATGGTAGATTTTGCAGTGCGTTCCCAAGGCTGTGTGCATAGCCCAACCATTTATCAAGGCCTGGTGACAAAAAAAATTGCTGCCTGAAAAACCTGTAAATATAACTTTATTTCATTATATAAATAATATTATGTTAACAAATAATCCTTTATCCAGAATTAAATGAAATACCAGACATAATAGAATTTTATCTTAAAATCCTGAAATAAGCAAACAATTAGAAGAAACTTCAACATCCTTGCTACTCTGTCAAACTCTTAAGTACTGTTAAAGTATAAAGTTTTCTCACATCACAAAATCCAAAACAATTGATAACCTTTCTAGAGTATTTGGGGTATTGAAAACCCATCATCCTTCATTTAACTCAGATGTTAAAATAATTGTATATATTCAATAAGAAAAGGATGTGATGAAAATAAGAAACACACCCAGCAGGCTCCTTTTAAATCAATAACACAGGCTCAAGCAGTGAGGGGAATAAACCTTGACTTAGCCTATAAATTAGATGTAGCCAGCACCAACATTAGCTTTAAATAAACTTTGTGGCAGAGGCAACATTTTAAACAAGTATGCTTTGGGTTTTAATCACAATTATATAAGGCACCAAATTACAATATAGCCCCTTAATAAAAAAAGAAGCAACTGTGTGTAGCATACCATGCCCTGTTGCAAATAAAAGGCATAATCCATTAGTCTGGTCACTCTAAAAACTGCCATCCCTATCCAGGGATAGGTGGCAGATAGCAGAAACAAGACATAAACTATGAACTGTTGTAAACCACTCTCTGTGAAGAAGAAATCTGTGGAAAGACATCTGAAATGACTGCCAGCAGCAACAGATAACTGTCTCTCATATACTTGTCCACTTCTCTAACTCTCCTCTCTGAACTGTTAAAGCAGATGTCCTCACAAAAATCCAGAACCAAACCACTGAAACCCAAAAAGCAGTAGAGTGGCTCCACAGAAAAAACAGACATCTTGTCTACTGAACACTGTAACAGCACTTCCAGCTGCCTATTGCTCACCAACAGCTAATGGACATCACACACAAATATTCATTGTACTCACTCCAACAACTGTACATCAGTCCCTTCCCACTCTTGGAAGGGGCAAGATATGCCTTCACTACTGCAAACACTGCAACAGAACTCTTGTAACCAGCCAGGTATTATTTGCTGCCTAAAAAAATGTAAGTGCCTTATATAGAATGCAAGCTCAAATTATCAGTTACCAAGAAATTCTATTTACCAGTCATCTCATGCTATCTTAAACTATGAATCATGATATTAACTGGAATTTTTATAAGAAAAATGAGTGACCTTTTAATGAAAGAGCTAAAAATTGATAAAGAAACTATACAAGAATAAACTAAGTTTAAATCAGCACTCCAGTTAAAGTGCTGACCTCAAAGCCAAACTATAGCCCCAAATTAAAATAATGATAATCATTATAATTTGTTGTATATCCCTCAAATTATAAAAACTGGGTAAAAATAAAATCATTTTAATTTTAGGCTTATGCAGCCCTACTGGTAGGGAATCTTAAATCCATGAAAAATAAAAATCTCACAAAAACATTGTTGTGAAGCCACAATTAATAATGTAAAATCTCCTAATCTTGCTAAAGCTCTATATGTGTATATGAAAACTCTTTTTATGCCCAAACTATTTTTAATTTCACTGAAAAAAAAACTCATAGAAAATTTATAAACAAATAGAAAAATATATTGTATTAAAAACCTCTTCATAAATCCCCCCTACCTGGCACTTTGTTATATACTACAGAAAAATTGCTTATATAACCTTAAACCCAACAAAGTATGTAATTTCACTGTCAACCATTAATGTTCATAGTTGAATATATATTACTAGCTCTATCTTATCCTTCCTAACCCCTCTCATATGAATCTTATTAATCCTTCTTCTCAAAGCAATTAATCTTTTCATGGAGGCAATAACCACATAACACAGCCTGGATCTCATGGTTAATTACCATCCTCACCCCACTAATATCTTCTCTTAATATCAGCTGGACCATATAGTTTACAAACTGTAATGCAGCTCTTCCTAACAGCAGTCTGGAACATTATCCAGGGTCATATGGAAAACCTCCTACTAATTCATGAAATTCAATACCAGCCACTATCCCAAAGGTCCAAAGGAAAAAAAAAATCAATACCTAACACTGACACTTGGCAGCAAGAAACAGCCACACTATGTCTCTGCAACACATCCCAAACCTCCCTGCTTGTTTTCTCTTATAAACCATCAGTGAGCAATGTCATATTGTAATTTACTGACCCTGAGCTCAAGCACTGTGTCTAAATGCAGAATGCTCCTTTCTGGCCACTGTTCTTTTCAAATTCTCACTGAACCACAAAACATTCTCTCCCCCAATGATAAAGCAGTCCTCAGAAAGTCACTCCCTACCCTGAGAATATCAAGCAGAGTACTTTTCCACCACATATTTTTGTGCATATTTCAAACCCCATCCACTTCACCATTTCAAAAGGTACTCCCCAGCTGTCAGATGGGCTGAAGCCTCTCTTCAAATCCCAACCATGAGGGGGACTGAAGTCTCTCTTCAACCCCTGGCATGTGGCAGGCTGAAGTCTCTCTTCATACCCCTACCATGTGGGTGAGTGAAGCTTGATTTCAAATCTCTGCCATGCCAGTGACCTAATAAACTCCATCCTGAATCTTGGTCTATCTCTGAGCCTCATTTATCCAGAATCTAATAGTGACATAAAATACCATGTGGAATGTGAACATTTCTTTGCTATGATTTTATATTTTTTGAAGATTAGCATATAAGTCAGGTTTGCAAGTAGTTATATATATAACTAGGCCCTGACTATTTTGACTGGTTGACCCAAAGGCTAGGTAAAATTTGATGTTCAAATAAGGGCTGTAGTATTTCTCATGACCTGGTTGATCATAGTAAATTTCCAGGAACAATGAATAGTACTGAAAACTCAATTTCAGAGTTAACCATTAACATGCCTATCAAAAATTGTTAACTTTTCCCCACTCACCAGAATCATATTCACTTTCTGATTCTGCTTTTTTCATTAACAATTTCCTTCATTATAATTATTCTTACTCCATAGTTTAGACTGCAGCAGGACCTCACAGAAAGGGGGAGATAAGCAGACATGGAGAAGACACACAGTGAGTGGACAAAGCAAGCACAAGCAGCAAGGGGGGGGGGATAAATGAATAAATAAATAAATCTTAAAAAAAAAAAAAAGACTGCATGGTTGATGACAAGAAGCAGGCAAAATACCCTTTTGCTCTGACTCTTATTGCACAGCAGAATTCCAGACCCATTGTATCCTTGTTAAATGCTTGTTAAAAGAATGATATTCTCATTTTTCTTAACCTCTAATAGAAAAAGATTCAGTGATGCAGCTTTCCTTCTTCTAATGTATATTTTATTTGTATTTACACAATTAGAGTTTTCATGCTATCTATATAATAGTGACTGCATTCTTTCCTCAGAAATTGAGGCACACTATTGTTCATTCTTTAACTTCATCACATGTCAATTATTCTAGCACCTTCTTCCTAATACCACCATGGCACTTGTAGTTTCTCCTATCCTTTTTATAACTCTTTGCCTACTCAAAATATCAGAAATTTCAAACACATTCCAAGGAAGTGGAAATGATAATTAAAATCACATCTACTATGCTATTTAGAAGCTTTTGGATTCTGTTAGAAAATTATACATATATTCCAAGAGGAAAGCTATAGTTTTGCACTTCCTGATATTAAATAAAAAAATATAGGAAGCAAGTTTTATTTATTGGGTAACATCCTCACACATATATAAATTGCATGGTTTTAATGTCATTTTTTCTCCCAATTAATTGCAAAATTCGTTGTGTAATTTTTCAAAATGTTGAAAAAGAGATGCAACATGACGTTTATAGCCATCTCCCCATTGGAACTTGGAGGCTAATTACAGAATATGCTCTTTTTGTGATTACATTTCTCATGTGTTTCAAAGTATTTGCCTTTAAAGTTTTTAGGAAACTCTTAATGCATATTTTAATAGTCTGTATTTCTCACTATATACGCAAAGTATTTACAGATTGTAAGAAGAAATGAGTTCAGTTCTGTTCAAAAGTTAACCAATGTACATTATTTTGCATATAAACTCATTAAGCTTAAAATTGACAACTTGGAATATTTTAAGGCTATATAAAATGCAGTTACAGAAAAAGGAATATAAAATATCATTTCCATGAAGCATGTATCTTATTTTATACTAATAAAATAGAAAGAAAATAATAGATCATAATCATATTTTACAGATATATCACATTTCCTTCAAATAATGACCTCATTTGATAAATGTTATGCATGTATGAGCTGATCACCATGTCAAAAACATGTTCTTTCACAAACACAATATTTGGCTCCTTAAGTTAATTTATTCAATGAATTCAATCATTTTGACAAGTAGCCAAAGTAGTGAGTTTTTGGTAGCACTAAAGATTTAATGTGTATATTCAAATTAGCTAATCAGACAGTTATTAACATGTTATTGTCAAAATTGGAATCTGAATTACTGATGCTTTGAAATCATCTTCCAGAAGTAGACAGAGAAGTGTCCTAATCTTTCCCATCCAGCAAAGTGCAAACTTACCCTACATCTACTCCTTGATTCTACTAAATCAAGAAGTACTTATTTTGTGTTTATAAAGATTTTCAAATGTATTACATATCCATTTATTTTGAAAGAACAGGATTAAAACATGCAATTATTTTTTTTACTTTATTATGTTTGTCAGTTTTTGGAAAAAACATTCAGAATATTTCCTTAAAATTGAATTTAATTTTATGCCCAAGATTCTGTATATTGTAATTATTAAACATACTTGTGTCAAAGTGTTATCAATTAGCAAACTAATTATTTGGGATATTAATTTTAATATGCATGCATACTTTATACTATATATGAATGATACTTTTATTTTTGAACTATTCCATAAACCAATAATGTCAATGAACTACTTGAAACAATAAGAGTAGGCTTACATGAAAACTTCAATATCACACTTACTGCTAATAACCAAGTGATTCAATGTAAGTGGCTACTATAGTAATTCATTCAACTAAAATGAAAATTCTTTGGAAATGCAGCAGTTAAAAAATTAATTGACCTGGAAATGAAAAGAATAAAATCAATAATATATTTTAATATTCTTATAAGTGTTATTGATACAAAAGATGTAAAATAGATGTTACATAGCCTAAAATTCAGTATGCTATTGGCTTAAAAAATTATATTCCAGGATAGCAACAGTGTAGGAAGCACTAACAATCACTTCATCCCACAGGACAACTAATAATAATCCAGGATCTGTCCAGATCAGCAGTTTGAGGACTCTGGAAAACAGATCACAGTGCACCATCCAAGGTAGAACATGAAGTGGAGAATAACCATCTGGAAGTGAAGACATTACTCCATAATCAGAGGCAGTTGCCCATCCCAACTGATGAGGTGGGTCACCTTCTGACCCACCCCCTTCTGGAAGCAGAAACTTTCTTTCGCAAAAGCAGGGGAGGTGAAATGACCTGGCACCAACTAAAGTTGTTGAAGGGCATGTCTCACATGGTAATTATCAGATTCAACACACCCAGTTTGGAAAGACACTGATTAACCGATCACACCCAGCAGTATTACAAATTTGGCACAGTTTGATCACTTTCTCAAGGCAGATCCATCAGATTCAGGTGGTCCCCAATAACCCTGGTGGTAAGGGAAATGCACACTCTCTTGCAGGCAGTGAGGGCAGATTCACTCTCCCCACCTTGAAGGTATGCTGAACAGCTGGCTCCCCTAGATGGAGAGAAAGTGCACACTTTCTTGTGGGCAGGTCAGGCAGAATTACACATACCACCTAGAAAAATTGCTGCACTGTCCTCTCAAGTTGCCACAGGAAAGACAGGAAAAAAGAGCTATCTGATCATTTTCCTTCAAGACAGAGAAGGCAGAGTACTCTGCCCAACTGGGGGGCTTGGTCCAGCACAGATAGTAGCAGTTGATCAGAGAACTTCTCTCAGGGGCTGATAGCTGTGCAAAACTTTCTTTTCCAAGTAGGTTGTCAATCTCAGCTTCAACCATGACCCACCATGAGCAAAGTCAACTGATAAAAGTACAGAATACCCTCAGGGCAACCAGGGACAACTGGATAAAGTGTGATACCTGCTGGGTATTTAAATTCAATTAAGAAGACACTGGTTGAACACAAAGAAGAATCTGAAAATATACAAGGAAAAGTAAGAGCCATTACTTTTCATCAATACAACACTCTCATCTTTGGATAGAACAACTGGACAAATAACCAATAAGGAAACAAAACTTTAATAATTTGATAAATGATCTAGACCTCAAATACATAGAACATTGCATCGCCAAAGAGCAGGAAGTACATGTTTCTCAAGTGCGCATGGATTTTTCTTCAACAGAGACCGTATGTTAAATCACAAATGGAAGAGATTAAAAATACAATAGATTCATATAATAGCATATTTGTATTGGATAAAGAAAGAATAAGAGAGTTGGAGGACAGAACAAGTGAATTTGAAAAAAGAGGAGAAAAGAAAGAGAAAGAATAGAAAAAATGAAACATGATACCAGAGAACTGAAAGACAATGTGAAGCACACAAACATATATGTTATAGGTGTCCCAGAGGAAGAAAAAAAGGAAAAGGGAAGAAAATTATATTTGTGAAAATAAATAACCACAGGGAAGACATAAATATCAATATCAAATAAAAATAATGCACACCAAACAGAATATATATTAAAATATCTATTATGAAATACTTCTTATTCAGAATGTCAAATGTCAGAGATAAAGCAAGAATTCTGAATGTAGCAAGAAAAAGACATTTCATCAAATACTAGTATGTAAAGCCATGGAGGTAAGAAGGCAGTGGAATTATATATTAAAGATTCTGAAATAGAAAAGCTTCTACCCAATAAGATTTATCCAGTAAAACTGTCTTTCAAATCTGAGGGTGAGTTTGAAGTCTTCACAGATAAACAAAAACTAAAAGAATATGTCACCAGGAGACTGGTTTTATAAGAGATACTAAAGGGAGTGCTGCAGTCTGAAAAAAAGAAGAGACAGGCCAGGAGAAAAGGGTAGAACATGAAATTATTAGATTCCTATAATTATTATATTATTATTTTAATAAAGTTGAGAATATTAATAAGGTTAAAAAAGGGTGAAAAGACAGGTAAGAGTAAGATAGGTCAATGGAAACCCAAAAGATATAATGGATGAATTAAGCAATGCCTTTACAGTAATAATGTTGAATGATAATGGGTTGAACTCCCCAGTGAAAAGACAGAGTGGCAGAATGGATAAAAAACAAACAAACAACAACAACAACAAAAAACTATCCATATGCTGTCTACAAGAAACTCACCATACATGCAATGAGACTAATAGACTGAAAGTAAAATGTTGGAAAAAAATATTCCTCTCAAATAGTAACCAATAAAAGATGGTCAGGAAGTCACATTGGGAAATCTCCAAGGGTCTAGAGGAAACCCTGGATAACTCTTACCAAAGTGCTTCTCATTGGTCTCCTGAGAGCTAACAGGTGGGGAACACAAGGCAACCAATCAGAGCAACAAACAGCTGGGGTCAATGCACAACAGTAGGAAAGGGGAGGAGGAAAGGTCTTAAAAAGGCCTACCATACTGTCCTATGGGTGCAACTTAGGTTGTAGCCTACCAGTATCTGGGGTGTGTAATTATCTCTTTTCTCCTGTATTAATAAACTTTTTGCAACCTTTCAACCCCCCCAAAAAAGGATATTCCATGTAAATAATAATTTAAAAAGGACTGTACAAAATAGACTTTAAATACAAAACAGTTAAAAGAGATGATAAAGGACATAATATATTAACAAAAGGAAAAATACACCTTGAAATAATAACAGTAATAAATATATATGTAGATAACCAGGTTGCTCCAAAATACATGAAGCACACTGGCAAAACTGATGAGAGAAATATATGTCTCTACAATAATATTTAGAGACTTCAGTACAAACTCTCATCTTTGGATAAAACAAATGGACAAAAGATCATTAAGGAAACAGAAATTGAATAATATGATAAACTAGAACTCAGATATATAATATTGTATCCCAATATAGCAGATGTATATTTTTCCTCAAAGTACTCATGGAACTTTCTCCAAGAAAGAACATATGTAGGCTCACAAAACAAGTCTCAATAAATTTTATAAGATTGAAATTATACAAAGCAGTAACACTGTTCATAATGGAATGAAACTGGAAATCAACAGCAGGTAGAGAATGGGAAAACTCACAAATATTGTATGTTAAACAACACACTCTTAAACAATCAGTGGGTCAAAGGGAAATCACAAGATAAATCATTAATTATCTTAAGATTAAGGAAAATGAAACAGAGCATATCAAAATTTATGGGATGAGGAAAATTTATATCTGCCAATCTTACATTAAAAGAATAAAGATCTTAAATCAAATACCTAACTACCCATAAGAAATAGTAAAAGAAATGAAAATAACCCAAAAGTAAGCAGGAGGAAAGAAATAGGAAAGATTAGAGCATAAATAACTGAAATTGAGAACAAAAAACAATAAAAAGCATCAAGAAAAAAATAAGTTGGTTCATTGAAAAGATCAACAAATCAACAATCCCTTAGATAGACTGACAAATAAAACAGAGAGAAGATACAAATGAATAAAATCAACAATGATTGGGGGTCACTTCTATGACTATACAGAAATAAAAGGTACCATAAGAAGATATTATGAAAAATTGTAGGTCAAAAAAACTAAACAATGTCGATGAGATGGACAAATTCCTAGAAACAAGTGAACAACCTACAATGACTTTAGAAGAAATAAAAAACTTCAAGAAACAAATCTCAAGCAATGAGTTTGAAATAGATATCAAAATCCTCCCAAAGATGAAAAGCCCAAGAACAGATGGCTTTACAGTTGACGTCTACCAATCATTCAAAGAAGAATTAATACCCATCTTGATCAAAATCTTCTGAAAATTAAAACAAGAAGGACTGCTACCGAACTCATTCTATGAAGTAAAAATCACTCTAAATACACATTGAGATAAAGATAACAGGAAAAAAGAATATTACAGACGAATTTCTCTAATGAATACAGATGCAAAAATCCTCAAAATAAAAATTGGTAATTGCATCCAACAGCACATTAAAAGAATTATATAACATGATCAAGTGGATTTTATCTCAGGTATTCAAGGGTGGTTTAATTCAAGAAAATCAATGTAATAAATCACATTACTAAATTGAAAAAGAAAAAATCACATGATCAACTCAAAATTACATTTGGCAAAAATCCAACATGCTTTCTTGATGAAAACTCACTGAAAGATGGAAATTAAAGAAAATTTCTCAACATAATAAAGTGCATATTTGATAAACCCACAGTTCTCATAGTTCTCAATGGAAAAAGAATGAAAACACCTCCGCTGAGAGTAGAAACCAAAAAAAGTTAGCCCAATAACAACATTGTTATTCAATATTGTGATAGAATTTCTAGCTAGAGCAATTAGGCAATAAAGAAATAAAAGACTTCCAAACAGGAAAGAGAATGGTAAAACTTTCACTATTTGCTGATGACAAGATCCTATACATAGAAAATCCTGTAAATTCCATAACAAACTACTAGAAATAATAGATGAGTTCAACAAATTGGCAGGATAAAAGATTAATCATTAAAAATCAGTGGGTTTTTGGAACAGTACTAGTGAGTAATCTACAGAGGAAGTCAGGAAAAATACCCATTCATAAAAACCCTAAAATAGTCAAATATTTAGGAATAAACATACACAAGAACATAAAAGACTTATATTTAGAAAACTACAAAACATTGTTAAGAAAATCAAAGGAGACCTAAAGAAATGGAAGGACACCCAATGTTCATGTATTAGAAGAATAAATATCGTTAAGATGTCAATTCTATGCAGATTTATCTCCAGATTCTACCCAATCCAATACAACTTCCAACAGCCATTTTTTTACAGAATCAGAAAGGCCAATTATAAAGTTTATTTGGAAAGGTAATAGGCCCTGAATACTCAAAAATATCTTTACAAAAAACATGGAGCACTCACAATTCCTGACTTTAAAGCCTATTACTTAGCTACAGTTGTAAAAACAGGTGATACTTGCATAAAGATAGATAGTTTTACCAATGGAATAAAATTGAGAGTTCAGAAATAGGTCTTCGAACTTATGACAATGTGATTTTTGACAAGGCTGCCACACCCACCCACCTTGGCTAGAAAAGCCTATTCAACAAATAGTGCTGGTTCAACTAGATATCCATAACCAAAAGAAAGAAGGAGGACCCCTGTCACACTCCTTATAAAAGGTAATGGAAATTAGATCAAAGACCTAAATGAAAACCTACAACCATACCACAATTTGGCATATTAAATTAAAATCACATTTTAAAAGCTGAGAAGCATTAAGTAACACAAAATATACCCTCTTACACACACATGCACACACACATATAAAACAGAGTCTCAAACAAATTCAGTATTCAATAATAAAACTTATTCTTTATATAAGTACTAAGCAATTATTTTTATAATTACAATACTATTATTAAACTTATAATTATTTATTTAAATCTGTAGTTCTACTGTTATACACCAGAGATTGGGATACTTGATAGAGCCAGGGAGAGAGAGAGAAACAGAGAGATATAGAAAGAAAGTAAAAATGAGATGATTTTTTTCAGGATAAAATAGAACATGACAATAACACAAAGCTCAATTTGTGTTGATGAATAAGAAATACATTTTTACTCCCTGCCTTGTAAATTGGTCCCAAAAGTTTCCTGGAAGAGAAAAGAACACAGCACATTGTATGAGAATGTTAGGTTTGGCATCCATGCACATACACTCATTCTGTGTGAGA
>JAQZBX010008414.1:0-48153 GCA_029593785.1 Cabassous unicinctus
CAGGGAGCAGAGGTGGCTCAAGCGACTGGGTGCCTCCCTCCCACATGGGAGTTCCTGGGTTCGGTACCCAGTGCCTGCCAAAATAAAAGAAGACGAGTGGACACAGAGAGCACACAACGAACAGACACAGAGAGCAGACAGTAAGTACAAACAACGAGGGGGGTGCAGAAATTTTTAAAAAAATAACAAAAGCAGGGTGGGTCCCAAACCTGGTAACCTGCAACAGAATCACCTGTGCAACTTATAATCAGTACAGATTCCTACACTCCACCCTGGATCTCCTGAATTCTATCAGGTGTGTATGTGTGTATATATACATATATATATATATTTAAATTCTTTAGATGGTTATGACTCTGGTTATCAGACTGGAATCAGAGAATAGCTGGAAAGGATGTGCCCAGGAGCCTGCCCCTACCAACATCTTCATATTCTACACCTCTAGGAACTCATCCTCTGCTCTACATCTTGGTCCCGAATCTTCCTCTGCCTTCTCGTCTTCTCTAACTGGTTAGCATGGGTGAGTTTGCTCAGCCATGGTCATTAGAGTAAGCTTATCAGGAGCCAAGATGAGAGCTCTTCTATTTCTTTTCTGAACAGCATGAAGCTAGGCAGAAAATGAACGCTCAATCGACACTTCAATTCATTTGATCTGAGCAGGTATTTTCCACAGGATCAGAATAAGGTGGGGGAGCTGCTGGGGACTTTACTAGCAATCTAGAATTATTACGCTAGACTTAACAAAACGGTATCAAGTGTGTGCATAATTCATTTTACTTTTTCCTTGTTCTTTTTTCTCATTTTTGTGCAGAATTCATTTTAAACACCAGGGTGTGCAAGGAGGTGACTGATCACTCTTTGCTTTGACACAGAGTTGACCAGAAGTTCTCAAAGCCTGCACAAGAATGACCTATACATTTGTGGAAAATGTAGATTCCTGGGCTCGACCCCCAGATATTCAGATCCAGTAGTACTGGGTGTGGGACCTGGGCATCTGCATTTACGACATTCCTCTCCCCAGCTCCCTGTCCCAGCCAGGATACTTCAGCAAGTGGCAAGAAACAGTGGGTCTGACTGTTGCCCGTGTGAGGCCAGGAGCAGGCCTATTTTGCTTACTGTCACATCTGCAGGTCTAGCTGACTGCCCCACTCACAGTAAAGCTTAACTATCTATTGAATGAGAAGGACACTCATGCGTCTGACTTACGCTTAGTAGTTTTTCCTAGAAGACAGGAAATGAGCCAGGTTTGACTCTTCTGGTTCTCTGAAAGTAACCAGCTCACTGTCACACACTTGGTAAACTGGACGGGCCCCTCTGGGCTACCCCAGACCCTTCCACTCAGGGTTCTAATTGAGGAGACAACCTCCTTTGATTGGCACTTCCCTTTTGCTTTGCCAGATGCCACCTGGACCCACAGCCTCCCAACAGCTCAGACACCCTTGCCCTCAGCTGGCACAGTTGGACAAGGACATCGGCAAACAGAGAGGACCCTGTAGGGCCAGCCCACCTTCCACATCCTGGAACGGCCCCAGGATGGTTAGCGAGCCTGGCACCGATTCCCAGATCTCCCTGCTCCGAGGAACCTAGGAACGGCCTGCACAAAGCACCGGGCTTTGTTTCTGCACCTAGTATTTCCTTCCTGCGAGCTCCCCGGCTCTCACAATACCTCGGGAAAACCAGGAGGTGGCCCGTGTGTTCAGCCACATGCTGCAGACGGAAGACATTGCAGATGGAGAGGGAATCTGACTCGTCCAAGGTCACACAGCAGGTCAGCCGTGCAGCCAGGGAGTGCGTCCAAGTTCCCGACATCCTAAGCCACCACTCTCCCACCGCCAAAGTGCCTGTATGCTACGGGAGTCATGGCTCATTGACCTCAAGGTGTTGCGCCTCCCTTTTGCATCGGAAGCACATGTTTTTCAGAAAAGAAATCCCCAGCTCAGCACCGTCTCCCCTCATTTAAGAGACCTTTGGGAGGACACTCTTTCAGAGACCACTCCTCAATTGTCATTCAAGGTGGAAAGAGAACAGGGATCCTGCTAGATCTTTCTCCTGAGAGTGGAGATGAGCCAGTAGGTCTCCAGGTGGGAGTGGGGTAGGGTGTATCAGAAGCCCTGAGGAACTTTCCAACCTCCATCTTCCCCTGTCCCCACAGATCCTGAAGGGCCAGGCAAGCTGACTTCAACCCTGACTCCAGAACAAATAGCACAATGGACTATTTGATTTGGATTTTCCTTTTCCCTCCTCCTCTGGGGTGGGTGTTAACAGTGCAGCAGACAAAAGGTGAGCAGGAATAGGGAGGAGAAGCTCTGGCCCTGGACAATCCTTGCTGCAGTGGGGATGGAAAAGACACAAAGAACACGGAACAGTGGGGAATCACACAATCCTTCCAGCTGGAAGCCTCAGAACCCCAAACTTCCATTCCTATACTAAAAGACAATTTAGAAACAGGGTGACAGAGTTCACATCCAGAGCTCAAATAAATAAAAAAGGAATGAAGCACAAGTGTAAGAGAGAAATGAAATGGAAGGACTGTTCTAGATGGACAGGAGGTAAATCTAGACTCAGGCCATGTCCACAAGATGCCTCTCCTTCCTACCAGCCTTTGAGTGATGGGGGTGTGGATGCTTTTCCAGAGGTTCCACAGTAGTGAGGACAGGGCAGCACACATGCGGTAAAATTCCAGAAAAATGAGTGGACTTTGCATTCCCCTTTGTGGGAAGCTGTACATTCATATAGGATATCTCCGGTGACTTTTTCTGGACCTAGTCATTCTTTGCCTTAAATAAGGCAAAGCCAAACTCAGGGGTGCCCAGATGAGGTCAACAACAGATAACCCCCCCAGGTTCATCACCCCACTTTTAATGATTTAGTGGCCCAGCTCCTTCTGACCCGTTCAGCCTCCTCTGGACCCCTCTGCTGTTTCTGCTCCCACTCAGAATGCATCCCTGACCTGTTTCCATTGGTCTTGAAGTTTTCTCTCTCAAACGGTCCCATAAACCAGGTATGTGGGATACGAGGTTTTCCCAGGATGTGTTAAGTCTATAAATAGCTTTCATTACAATAAAAGAGACAGCCTTCAGACATATTTCAGACATGAGAAGCAACCCTTAACTGTGAAATAGCTGTCCATGGGATAGGAGCAGCAGGTACTGACCCTTCATTGACCACCTACTTGGTGTCGATGTGTGTCAGGTCATTTAATTCTCCACACCCTTGGGTCAGGCAGGTATCATTATTTCAGGGGTGGGAAAAGGGGAAGATAATACCATTTCTCTAGCAGATGTTCTTAGCAAATAGGAGCCACAGGTAGGTTCCGATGACTTCTCAAGTAGCACTCTGGGAGAAGAAAAGGGTCCAGGGATGTTGCTTTGACTCCATTATACTCGAAACTGCTGAGAGAGCCTTCTATATCCATTAATCAAAGACCAAAGAGAGTTCTGGGACTTTGGGAGGTGGCCAGTAAATAACAGTCCTTACAAGTTCAGAACCAATTAAGAAATAAGATATTGGAGACATACGTATTGAAATCAGACTAACAGCTTTATTACAAATAAATTCTAGATTGGAGAATATGACTTAGATGTGTGGCCACAGGGGACTCCTATTACTCCCCCTTCCCCCACCCCCCCACCCCCAGAATTAAACCTACTTGCCCAGTCAAAAATTAGGACCAGTTAGGCTTTCTCCACAGGGCCAGAGCCAGCCCCAGTAAACTTGGTGAACCCTTCTTGGGGGTCAAGGAAATTCAAAAGAGGGACCTGAGAAGGAGCTATGCCAAACTCACCAATTGGATAAGTCACTCCTCTTCCACTGGGGACAAGAGCATGAGGAAACAGGAAGACGTGAGAAATGTTCCTCCCATAAGCTCCTCGCTAGGGAGGTGGGGTAGAAATCAACCCCCAAAGTGGCAACACAAGGAGCAGCGCCTAAGTGGTATTTTCCTGTCAAGGTGGGTGACACAGGAGACCTCTGCTTACTGGAAACACCCAAGGTATTGGAAAGGAAAAACAAAATGGGGAAAAGTAGGAGCTTAGAAAGAAGAAAGAACTCAACAGCCCCTGTCCTATAACACACAGCCATCCATGTAGAAACACTTGGTTGGGCCTGGCATTTGCTCTAAGTAGAATCTGCAGACTCTTCTGGAACAAACCAGGCCTCTGCCACCTACAGAGACAACCTTGGCATTCAGGGCCCATCACTCTTGTGCCTGCTTCTTGATCAATGATAAAGGCTATGCAGGAAGACAAGCCATGAATCACGGCAGAGGCCTTCAACCCTCTCCACTGCTTTCCAAGCGCTCCCCTCTCAGTCGTTTGGTTTTTCTTTTCCTTCGTCCCCTTCCACTCCCCACTCGGCACTCCGCCTTCCCTCTCGAGTTCTCTTTCCAGACTATCCTGGAGACCCAAACGTTTGTATATAATATCAGAGCTGACGATTTGAAGAGGCCCTTGACTGTGGCCAGATCACAGAGACCACTCTGTATAAACCAGCCCTTTTTTGGACTTTCTTTTTTAGGCAGACTGAATATTTACACTCAGGGAGCAAGCACACAAGAGCTCCGCAGCAGATAACACATTCAGGAAAGCAGCCGTCGCTGGTGGAAAAAAATCATTATTAATTGGGGGTTATAGCACTCGTTTTAAGTGCAACTGGAGCTGAGCTGATGGGATTTAGTGGTGTGCAGGTTTTTTCTGAACTCCAGTGGATACTTCACAAATAACAATAAAAACTGTAATGGTGGGACAGACATGGAGTAAGCTACGCAGTTTCACTCATTAACCAACCTCCATCCACCACGCTCAAGGAATCAAGCTGTTTTATGTAGCTGGCCGCTTTGCCTGAGCCTGCTGCAGGGGAGAGAATAAATTTTCCTGGTGTGGAGTTGCAGTAAGAAACAGGTTTCATTCGCCCCGTTGAACAGATGCAGAAACCGAGGGCCTGAGAAAGGAAGTGATTTGGGGTCAAGCGGAGGTGGTGCCGGCAGGCAATTCTAGGTTCCCCCTTTCACCCTCGTCCCTACTGGATTCCAATCTCCGATGTGTTTTTGCTTCATGAAGGCGAGGCAGATCCCATTCTCTGGAGAACTGCAGGGCAGCTGTTTCTGATCATTTGTCCAAGAGAGATGCATAACCAAAAGGGTATTTTGGTTATAAAGCAATTTATTTTCTACCCACCAGAAGTGACGTATATTCATTTGCTTGGGACTGGGGCTGCAGTTTGACTTAACTGTGGTGACAATGTCTAGAGCAGGGGTTCTTAACCAGGGGTCCGTGAGCTTGAATTGAAATTCAAAAAAACATCACTCTTGCGGGGACTTGTTGGTGCGGGTGTGATTTATTTATTAAATCTACACAGTGTAGTTTGGATTTAGTAAACGGTGCATGGTTTTCACCTGACTGGCAAAGGGGTCTGTGGAACAAAAAAGGTTAAGAACCCCTAGCCTAGAGAGACTAGACTCAATCAGGAAGGTTAGTAATGGGGGAGGCTCGGGGGCCACGGATGTTCCACTTGGATAAGTGCCAAGGCATCTCGCTGCCTCCTGGCTGACTCACTGAACTACCCCAGCCTCTGTGGTTTGGAAAGTTCTGCTGGAAACCCCTCAGAGCACCAGCTGCTCAGCATAAAGGGGGATTCAGCGTGGTAGCTGTGTCCTTTCGCATCATCGCCCCAGACGGCAGGGCTGAGCTCTGGCCATCTACCGTCCTCCCCCATGCTGAGTGGCAGCCCTCAGGAGACCCCGAGGACTCTCCTTCCCTGCTGGTACCTCTGCTTTCCTTGACTAATGTTCTTGAGATGCTCTCAGGAATGATTCTCTACTCCCTAAATATTGATAAGATAGAAATTCAAAGTTCATGGAGTATTCACACACACACACACACACACACACACACACACACACCTCTTAAACTCAGGGCTGTCCAAAGTGACATATTCTACAATCTGTCCCTCCTCCTGTCTCAAACTGAAAGTGGCTCTAAGTGCAGCCTATGGTAGAAGCCACTGTGGTGGATGGGATGGTTTCTTTCCCAGGAAACCCATAGGACAGGAAAGGCAGCCAGGGCTGGATGGGGAGAGGACATCCTCAAGGCCCAAGACCAGGAAATGGAGTTGTTATCCTGGGTAGCTTCTCTTCATCTCCTCTGAGAGCAGAACCAACCCCTAAAGCACACAGAATTTCATCTATAGCCAAAAAAGAACTATTAAACAGCAAGGCCCATGGACAATGGGATGGATGGGAGGGTGAGAACTTTGGCGCCAGCATCTCCACTATGACCAAGTCGAAGAAGGCTGGCACTGGGCCAAGTGCTTCCCATCTACAATCTCACTGAACCATGAGGACGGTGCTGTTGTGCTCCTCGTCTTACAGGTGGAGAAACTGAGGCTGAGAGTTGGAGCTACTTGTTCCAAGTCCCAGAGTTGGTACGTGGTAGAGCCAGAGCTGAACCTAAGTCTGATTCCAGAGCCAGCCCTTCTCTCTTTCACTGTGAGGCATAATGGCTGGAGGCTACATCTGCTCCCCTATTTTTATTCACTTCTCTCCAGATGCCTTTTGAAAAGTGGAGTTGGATGTTGCTCTCTGCAAGAGTTTGTACCATTGAGGCTTTGGACACTTGCACATCTTTGCACTTACTTGGGGAGTCACAGCTGCCTAGGCCCCAGAAAGAAAGAAAGACTCACTCTTCTTCCCCATTTGCAGCCATCACCGCTCCAGCATCATCTCTTGCTTGTCCTGGATGTCACCCAGCAACACACATCACCTGTCGGTTCCTGTGGCACCAC
Organism: Cabassous unicinctus; assembly: GCA_029593785.1. NCBI lineage: Eukaryota > Metazoa > Chordata > Mammalia > Cingulata > Chlamyphoridae > Cabassous > Cabassous unicinctus. The sequence goes on from JAQZBX010008414.1 coordinate 6,781, forward strand.
GGGCTCCACACCTCACTTGCAGGCTGCCAAACGAAAACTAGGGGATGGGGCCCCAGCTCCTTCACAGTGGAAAGGGATGTTCCCCTGGCTCCTGCCCTTAGCCCAGCTGCCGAGAAATGTTCCTTGGAAGGACATCATGGAGATTCCCAGCATTCCAGCTCTGGCTCTCAGATCCATCTGCTCTTCTCCTTAGCTGGCCAGGAGTTGAGCAGGGAAGAGACATTGTATTTGTAAAGAAGAGTCTAGCAGCCAGGAAGTGGAAATTAAGAGAATGTACAGTATGAACAAAGCACAGAAGAACTGCTTCTTAACTACTTCACAGTGGACATCTGAGCTAAACTTTCCTAAATTATACAAGTTGTTGTGGTGTTTGTTTCCTCCCCAATAAAAAGAAACACGTACACACACATACGCTCATACATAGAACTTCCGAGTTAAAGTTTTAAGTAGACAGAGATATCCAATTACCCAGCTGGTCTGGATTTTAGAAATAACTGACTTTATGAGAATGGCAGAGGAAAGAAGAGTCCTTTCTGGTCTCAACCATCTGTCCACATCCTGTGGTGGGCACCGGGCTTTCCTCCTCTCCCGTATTATTTCTTGCTTTGTTCCTAAAACTCAAGTTGTCCTTCTGTTCCCTGGGGAACAAAGGGAAAGAGCAGCTTATGAGGGTAAGCAGAGGTGACAGAGAATTAAAAGGGGACAAAGAGGCTTGGCAAGTAACATGAATTTTAGAAGGAAAAAGAATGAATGACCTGAAAAGTTTCAGCAAAGAGTTCCTTTCGTCCTTTGCAAAATCTTGCCATCATAGTCCAGAGGGAAATAAGGAAAAACCAGGAAATCTGGATGCTTATGCTGGCTGCTCACCAGGAAAGTCAGGACGCCTGGAGCTCAGCCACAGGGACAAAGTGCCCGTGAGGCGGATGTAGCCCGCATCACATTGCCACATTAGCTGGGACACTCCATCACAATAAAGCATGGTCCTGCTTTACGCCAACCCAGAAACCCAAGAGTAATTTCCCTGCAAACTTTCTGTCATTTTGGCACATGCAAATGTAGCTAATTCAAACCCACCTGAAAGCATGGGGTCCAAGGGTACAGGAGCATCAGAATTAGAGGGGGAATGCACAGGACATGCCAACCAGGCAGGGAGGACGAAGGGAAATCAAAGAGTGACCTCATGGGAGACTGCAAGGGCGTGCCCACCCTGCCCCCCGAGATGCAAGCCCATAGACTTTACAGGGAGAGTGAGCTCACCGAAGGTTCTGGATATTTTTAAGAAAAAATGAGATTTGTTTCTGGGATAATCAGGGTGAAAACAGGAAAAGACGAACTCAGAATGAACAAAAGGGAGCTGCGTATTTGCAGGAGTCAAAGAATTGAGGGAAGGAAATGAAGCCTTTCTTACTTCAGCTTTGCTTAATATTTTAAGAATGTAATTCTATCTATCAGGGGGCCACGTGCTGGGAGATTCAACGAGGAGAACTGAGCTGGGAAGGGCTCGTCTAGGAAGCTTCTTAGAAGGGTTGGGTTCAGAGCAAATCCTTCTGCTTCTGTTTTGTTGTCCCCAAAATAGAAAGAATAGAACACCATCCACTGAATCGCCTCCTTAAAGTAGGCAAAACCCCAAGTAACAATACCTCTTCGTGCTACTACCCTCCGCGAAGCCACGTGCTCTCTGCCTTGTTTGCTCTTCTTTCAACACTTTCCTAAGACAAGTTCATTTCAAAAAAAGAATCAACCTCAGATGCACACACACAGTCAGGCAATCATCCCAGCAGCGGAATAGAGTTTACAGCCCAAGAGGAAAATCCCGTGGGAATGTCAGTGTAAGAAGGCAGGACGGACTCGATGAATTTGGATTTACAGTTTACTCTGTTTGTTTTTTTGTTGATAAAAGTAAAGTCTTTCCTCCAGTGTCCACTGTGAAGAGTTCCCTTTTGCATAAATGAACCTAATTCCCCTGTTTATTAACTTAAACTTGACATTTATAGCCTCAAGTGCTTTACGGGCATTAACTGATAATCCTCAGCGCATTCTTGGGGCGGGTAGGGAAGTTCAACATTCAACCGCTAAACAAGAGGCCTGGCACACACAAGGAGACGTACACTTGATTAGCCGATGCACCGGGATTCTTCACACGCGTCTACCACCTCCCAACCAGAGGTGGGACCGTGTGCCGCCCATGTGACAGGCGGGACGAAGTGGTTAGCAGGAGACCCCCTGCACCACCACTGGGACCTGGCGGCAGTTCCAGGGGGAGGTGGCTGAGCTTAAGAGTTTGCCCAGGTAGAGTCCTGGCCACCAAGCCTGCACACGAGGATGGAAAGATAAGGTCTGCCTTCACCTGGGGACCCCCTCAGGAAACGCACCCCCCGCCGCCGCCTGGTGAGAGGGCACAGGCTCGGGGCACCAGGGCTTCCGATGGCCAGCAGAGCTGCAACAATGGGTCAACAGCGCAAGCCTGAACTAGTGGTAATGAGCAAGGCAGGAAGCCAGCGTTCTGCAAAGCCCCCCGTGGGGAACCAGAGCTCCCCCCTCACAATGCAATTAATAAAGACGGTCCCTAAAAGAATCTTGGAGCAAGTGCCTCACTGCAGACGGAGACGAAGTGCCCTGAAACCAAACACTGAGATCCGGCAAAGAGCAGCAAGGAACAGGCCCACGGGGTGTCCAGAGGAGTTGTCCAGAGGTGTAACTCGGAATCACCCTGGCTGAGGGTTTTAACCAGCCCCTTAGTAAAGAGGACCTGGGATTTCACAGCATCACTCGGCTGCATAGCAAGTATATCCAGTTTATGCTTGGCTTTAAGTTTAAGTAAATTGAAATACTTCTCTTTCCATTCTGTGGACCTACTCGTTTTTATTGTCTTCATAAAATCCCAAATTAAAAGGATCCTCCTGATACTGTTAGCAATGAATACTGGCTTGAGGGAACCCACTGACAATCGCAGTGAAGAAAGACCACATAAACGGTGCCTGCAGGAGCACTGCTCAGACAAAGCAATTTCTTTCCGGGTGTGCGGTGTGCGTGGCATCTGAGCCCCTGTTCTGGGCCAGCCACTATACTAGGTGTATTAACATATATTACTTCATTTAGCTGTCCTAACAATTACATGAGGTAGGCATTGTTATTCCCATTTTACAGATGAAGAAACTGAGGCGCAATGGAGTTAAATTGGCCCACAGCCAGAAATCAGTCAAACCCAGTTCTGACTCCAAAATACCATTTCCCTCTCATCCCCCAATTTGGTGACCTTGGATGGTGACCATCGTGGTGGCAGCCTCCACGCAGGCTTCAATGCACGTGTGATCAACGGCAAGAAGTTGTGAGCTGAAGGTTTAGAGCTACCGATCCCAGACGCCTGATGTCCTCAGTCACAGCCCAGCCTTGGTCTCAACATATGGTTCTCTCTCAGGTAGCATTGCCACTTTCCTTCAATTCAATTTATGGACCATTATTTACCAAATGCCTCCTATCCGTCCAGCATCTCTACCCTAGATTTCATCCCTGCTCCCAAGGGCTCACAATCTGCTTACAGAGGTGAGAGCATTATCATCAAGTAATCAGAGATCAATTACGATGGCAGATTCAGAAGTGCTAAACGATGCAGAAATGTATGGTACATACCTTCTTAGGAATAACCACATAATAATAAGCTCCTTATTTCTTCTTAAATACCCATTTAGTACTTAGCAGCTTACCAAGATGGAGGATCTCATGCTATCCAAAAGTTTAAAAAAAAAAAAGAAAAAGAATAAAACAAAACACGGAACAACATAGAAAGCAAAAGCCTCAAACTCTGGGGCCAGCGCTACAAGCTGTGGGATTTTGGATAAGTCACTTAACCTCTATGAGCTTCAGCTCTTTCCTCTTAAATTAAGAAAAATAATACTTTACAAGTCTACTGTATCTTTTGAGGATCAAATGAAATCAAGTTTATGAAGGCACTTGAAAATTATAAGCCAAATGACCATGCAATAATATATTATTAGAAAGAGCAAATATTATTGCTCTCATTTATGGATGAGGAAATCGAGGCCAACAGCAAAACCAGGACTAGAGAGCAGGTCTTCCAATTCTCCAGCCAGTGATCATCCCACTGCATGATGGATTCTGCTTCACTAAGAGCTAGAAGCAGTTGCGAAGGGAAAGAGCCAGTGATCTGGAAAGAATCGTTGAGGTAGACGTCACACACCAGAGGCCAGAGGGCCAACATGACCCACAGATGGGTTTTATTTGGTTGGCATAGTTCTTTAGAAATAAAAATTCCTTTGCGCCAACATTTAAGAAGCAATAGATTTCCTGTCTTGAAAAATAAGAAGAGCGCCTAACAACAGGCACCCCTACCCTCATGGTGATAATCTCTTATAGTTGCCACCTTAGGGCACATGTCTTCTTCCATTTGCCACAGACCCCCCTTAGCCCCTATTGCTCCCCAGTATGGAAGCCAAATAGAAAAGAATCCCAGGACGTAGTAGCAGGGTGGCAGAACTGTGGCAAGTGCAAAGTGTGGCTGGGGACACTGGGCATGCAGGACACCATGGGGAAGCCGGCTGACTGGAAGGGGGCATACGCGGATTGGGCGGGGACAGGTGGGGGACTGGGAAGAAGTTTGGATCAAGGAACGAGGCTGTATTTTGGAGGGAAGGTCTTGAGTGATGGTGACCGTGGGGCTGCAGGGGCAGGGCACGGTAATACTACCGTGGGGTACAGAGGAAATGGAGCTGGGAAAAATACTTTACAATGAATGCACTCACTCAACAAAATTTTATTGTGTACCCACTGTATGCCAGGTACTGACTGCTGGGAATACAGCAGGGGACAAAACAAGACAAAAGTCTCCGCTTTCATGGCATATACAACTGATGTGGGAGGGATCTTTCCCACACAATCCCTGTTAATGATTCCACCCCATTAGCAAAGAGCCCTGGAGAAGTGTGTCCCAGCAAGATAAGACAGAACTGGCAGAGTGGCTCTCTTTCCCCTGAGGACTGTTGAGCAGGGACAGTGGAAAGTAAGGAGATGGGGTTAAAAAACAATCCACCTGTCGCTGCTCAGCCCAGGAAGGCAAAAGGCGACTCGAAACCCCATTCATTAATCTTCTTAAGACACTGCATGAACTTCAGAATGAGAACCATATGCAGCGGGTCCTGTCGTTCCTTCGGCCTATTTTTCCAGGCTGCTCGCTTTCTGTGATTGATCGCATATACATTCCCACACACAAGCGCACTCTTCTGCTTGCCGGCCATCTAGCACGTGTGTGCGCACACACGCACGCACACACGCTTTTTCAGGGTCACCTTGACAGTGAGACGATCTCATGCAAGGAGTGCTCTGCCTTTGGGAAACGGGGGAAACACGGAAGCACAGCTCAGGGCACCTCCTAACCCCTCCTCCAGTTCCAAGGGTGGAGGAGGAAGAAAAGGGAAGTATTGGGGGCAAATGGGGAAACATGACTGAGTATTTTGGGGTGAAGTGGAAGAGTGGCCAAGGGGAATAAAAAGAGGAAAATTGTCAGTAGCCTTTCCATCCATGAGCACATATCCACCAACGGTTTCTTCTCGACCAAACACTTCCTATCTGTCTTGCTCATGAGTCAGCAGTAATCACTGCAGCACCGAGAGGGGCAGGTATTGAAGGAAGTTTGGTTCAGGCTGGTTAAATGAAGGAAGGGAGCATGTGCTGGGCAGCTGGAGTGAGGAAGACATGAAGGCATTACAGGTGCATTCATTCCGTAAATATTTACGATGTTCCTGGCATCCAGCTGGTCACTGGGCTACTGGGCAATATAGAGGAAGAGAGGGGTGTCCAAGGGCTTGAACGTGTAAGATGGCGGCCTGATGGAGGAAGATAGAGCAGCTTGGAGGAGGAAGGGGAGGGACAGAAGGTGGAGGACTTAAAATGATGGCATTGGGCTCACGTGGATTTGAATTCTAGCTCATCTACATGACTGCAGTAGTTATTTAATTCTAAAGTTCCATTGTCTCATACTGAAAAACTGGGGATGATAATATTTGCCTGGGAGAATTGTTAGTGAGGGTTAAATGACATGGGTTAAATGACAGCACACAGCCAGGACCCAGGCTCTGGGTCCTAGAGGATCTACTGTCCTTCCCACTTTGCTGCTTTGCTCCCTGACACACGACAGGGAGGAGTTAGGGCCCCTGAGCCACCTGCAAGTCGGAAATATAACTGTTGGGAACCTTTCAAGGAAATGTCTCCCCTCTTCCCACCTCCATCACCTCACGTAGTTAAGAGGGCAGAGCAGAGCAGGGCTGTGTGAAGAGAGAACTATGTCTCTCTACAGCATGATTTAAGAAATTCTAAAAATCCCCTCAACAGGCACTCCATTCAGGTAGAGACATGCTTCCCCAGTAACCTCCTGGTAAAATGCAAATGTAACCCCTAGAAGGGTTCCCACACTGGCCAAAGCACTAAGTTGATGGGATGAGGGGACCCTCTCAGTTTAACTATCGCCTAACCTTGGAAATCCAGGCCCCACGAAGCACTGGCACCAAGGATAGTAACTGGGAGGGGAAATTTCACAACAGGAGCCACGGACTGAGGGAGGCAACATGGATGCGGGCTACTGAGGAGGGGTCTGGGCTGCCAGAGGTCAGGGGGAAAGGTTGTTATGGATTCACTCGTGACCCCTCAAAGGCATGTTCGAGTCCTAACCCCAAGTCTCATGGGAGTGAACTCATGAGTAAGTAGGGTCTTTGAAGATGTTTTCAGTTGAGGCCAAATGGAATCAGGGTGGACCTTAACCCAATATGACAGGAGTCCTTACAAGCAGAGGAAATTTGGACACAGACTGGGAGAGAAATGGCCATGTGACAGAGGCAGAGGCTGCACAATAGATTTCCAGAAAGCCCCACAGGAACACTACGGTTTCAGAGAAAGCATGGTCCTACCGACACCTCAGTTTTGGACTTCCAACCTCTAGAACCGTGAGAAAATAAATTCCTGTTGTTTAAGCCAACCAGCCTGTGGTATTTGTTCTAGTAGCCCTGGCAAACTAAGGCAGGGTTAAGGAAAATGGCAGAAGGTGAAAGAGGAGGGAATGAGAAGGCCAAACACGGATGGAAGAAGGCATCTCGTTCCTTTGCTCAGTATCCATCAGTGTCTGCCCTGTGGAAGGGCCAGTGCCTGGTGCTTTGTGGGGTCAGAGAGGTAAAGGAACTCTGGAGCTCTGCCTCCAAGATCTTCCTAAACGTCTTGCCCTTGGGGTTTGGACCTGAGTGTCCACGTAAACGGCTTTACATTGACCCCATAGCAGGTCCCACCTGAGTCAGCGACATTGTTTGGTTTTTGCTTCGGTAAAAACTTCAGTCAAGTTGCTGATATTTCCACACACGTCATGATCCCACTGAAACATTTCTCAAATGCCTCCCAAGGTCTTCTTTAACCTCCCTACTTGTCAGGATCGCTCAGTTTCCCTGACTTCAAGGAGGACTAAGTTTTGTCTTAAAAAAAAAAAATAGGGGAAATTTTCCACAGCCACCACCTACCTTTCATACCAACAGGAAAGTAGAGGGAAAATCCTGTGTGACGGTAGATCAGGCGATGCGATCGCAATTTCACTGCTTCTTTGAAGACTATAGATCAGGCGGAGCAAAGCGTTATCATCTCGAGCTATTTGTGTTTCATGTTATAATGCCCTAATGATTCAATTAGCATTGATTCTGCAGCGGCAACAATATTTTCTGACTGATCCAGTGATTTAGCTCTCACTGTTGATTGATACAATTCCTATGAGTAATAAAGCAGTTTGGAAGAAATTTGTTTAATTCTTCACAAATCACTTTTAAGAACACATTTTGATTTTATTTTCGTTTTCTATTTTCTTTCCCTCTACCGCAGGCCATAAGGATCCCTTTACTCTGAAGTCTCCCACGGGGCCCCCTCCACCCTGGTCATAATGGAGCCAGGTCCCCCCCCACCCCGCCCCTTGTCTGGGCATCTTCAGCCTTCACCGCCCCCTGCAGATGCTTCCCTGGCTCCAGCCAGAAGAACAGATGGGGCACAACTGCTGAGCCTCAGCGAACGGTACCCGGGCACAAAGCCTCTGTGGAAACAGCCCAGGCAAGAGCCCTGGAAGGCGGCTTTTCGGAAAACCTGCCCTGGTAACACCACTAAAATTGGAAACGAGGCAGGGTGTGTAGGGGGGCAGAGTGGGCGGCTGGTGGGAGAGAAGAGGGACAGTCAAAAACAGGGAAGGGAACTAAAACAGACCGTTGGAATAAAATCACTTTTCAGTTAAAAACTGGGCCTTCCCAAGAAAGGAGCTAAAATCCTTTGGCTGATGAGAAAAACCCTGGGAAGGAAATGCTCTTTGTGATGTCAGGGAGGTCAGTGGCAGCTGACCCCTCTGCAGGCTCCATGGTAACGCAGTCTGATGCTATTTCCAAGCCCATAGACTACAACGGCGTTCCAGCTGTGGCTTCCACCAAGAGCCTTTTCCAGGATGAAATATGTGTGTACCACAAGGCATGACCAAAGTATGTGTGGAAAAAAAAGCCTGAGGGGCTGGACAGCGATGTTGTCCCAACCCTGCTGTCATTAAGGGGATTAAGAAACCACCCCAGGGGCCACTGGGAACTGGTGGCTGGAACCAAACTGGAGTGTCGGTAGGCAATTTCCCCTATAAATTGTCCTACTGCCATTTCTATGCCAACTCTGATGCCGACATCTTGACTATCTATAAAGCTCCGTCCTCCTTGCCCCAATTATACCTTCCCAGTCAGGCAATTGTAATAGGATTAGTAGTAGCGATAATTACTAAAATTTCAAGAGCTTACTATGTGACAGGCACAATGCTAGCTAAATGGTCCATATACCTTATTTAATTGAATCCTCTGGAATAAGTATTATTACCACTTCATAGATGCAGGAACTAAGGTTTAGAATGGTTAAGCAATTTGCTCAAAACATTCAATAAGTCAAAGAGCTAAGTTAGTCAAAATAAAAACCCTGACTTCCAGAACTAGGGATTGAGGTTCTAGAATCTCTTAGGCTCATCAATTCCCATATTTCAGCCAGAGCCAGGAATCTTTTCTCCTGATTGTATTCTTCCCCTCTACTTCCTGCAAGGATGACCCTCATATTCTGCTTCTCAAAGATAACAATGAGCAACACCTTTCCAAAAACACTCCCTTTGGACCTTCTCTCCAAAGGACCAAGTAACCCAGATCCCCTTCTCCACTCCCAGAGAACAGCCAATCCCTTTTGCCCACAGGGCACGACAAGGATGGATACCAAAGCCCATTCTGCATTTACTAGACCCTTGGGGCTCCACCAGAGCTGCCACACTGACTGCCTTCTAATTTTTCAATAAGATTCAAAGTGATATTGGTGGGATGCCTACCCTAGCTCCCATTTCCCAAACCTTCACCACCATGATGGCCAGATAATGGATTGTGGGAAACTTCTGGATCTGTAGCCCAGAAATTATATTCAAGGTGCAGAAGAGAAGAACCAACACCTTTGCCTACATTTGGTTCAACATAATTCTTTCTGAGAGAAGAGCATGTCAAAGTCAACTAGTTACCTAGGTACTCCCTGACAGGAAATACTTCTTGGTTTATATACATCCATCATGTTTACTATCTATACTGATCACCCTGGAGGAAAACGCTTCTTCTGCATAACAGTTGCCCGGTCTCATGTGCATGAGCCTTGCTCTCAAACCTGATTCTGCCTGCTTTGATGATGAAGACTGGAACAAAGAGTCTCTGGAACCAGAGTATTGTTTGGCTTTTTAAAATAAACCAACAAAAAAGAGCACACACATAGTAGCAGCAGTCAAAACCGCTTTTATTAATTTTAGGTTTTCAGGATTAAAGCCAATCACCATCTGTTTCATAACACTTAAAATCTTTTGGGGGTAGGTATATAAGAGTAGAGTCTGGGAGGGCAGAGGGAAGCAGTGTAGGTCCAAATTTTGACTGAGAGCAAATAAGTCAATTCGTGCTTTATCGGTGGATGTTCTTTCTTGAAGCTTTACTTGGCAGTGAAAACAGCATTGCTAGCTGAAGTTGGTTTCTTCAAGCTTCGATATAAAAATGAAGAGTAAGGCAAGTGAGGTTCAAGTTCTCCCTCAGGTCAAGTCTTTGTAAGCTGAATCATTAAAAATGAGATTCCACAGGAGCCAGGAAGGCCTGTCTTTCCTTCCCTGGTGGTATGTCTCACAAGAGGTCGACCATTGACCACTGGGAATTGACCACCCAATGTCTTCTTAGAGACTCAACACCAGCCCCTGAAGTGTTTCCATATCTGAAAGATGCCTGTTAAGAAGTCATGTGGCCAAGCTAATGCAACTTAGTTCATTTTTCCTTTCGATCAAACAGAAAGCAGCATTTCCATCCCATTGGATCATTTTGGTTACATTTTTCTCAGCTCCATCAAACATCAGATCAGCTCATAGGTCTTAATGGAGAGGTACAGAGTGTTTCTCTGATATTGTCATCCAAATGAGATGGACAAAGCAAACCCAGACCATCATCTCCTAAGGAATGGAGGTCACGGAGAGAGCAGGAAGGAAAGAGAGGAAGAGAGGAGACTGTTCCAAATGTTAGAAGGTAGCTTTTGCTTTAATATATGAAATAAAAACTTGATTGAGAAGGCCACACTTTCACTGGTTCTACTCACTGGAGCAAACAGTCCCCACGAGGCCACCACATGGTGGAGTCTGGCGTGCCCTGGCCCCATTCACTACTGGACTTGCCATATGCCCCACACCACCAGTAAGCAGACAAACCAAAATATTGACACATTAACACAGCAAGATTCAGATGTGGTTATCCACCAAAACTCAAACCAGAAGAACAAGAGAATCCCAATGCACTGTAGTACTCTCATGGTGTTAGAAGCTTATGATCAGAAAACACCCTAGACACTAACTTCAGGATTCCAGGGATTGGAGGAGATTGAGTGTCTGGAATCTTCAGAGTAAACGGAAGCCGCCAGCCTTAGGGTTGAAGATTCAGCAGCCTAGCGTGGGCAGGGCACCACTCACCTCCTTTTCCCAGGAGAACAACTTGGTTCAGTTCAACAAACAGCCCTGCAAGGGTTGCTGGGCACACTCAAGAATCAAAGGATGCGGTTACCATGGTGATTCTGCTTTTGTGATGGAATCTAACTTTGTGTCTGATCCCTTATACACTGCTAGGGTGGGATCAGGAGCATCATATATAATGGTAACTCAGAAAAAAAAGACTGAAACTAACCCATAATTGTCCCGGTAAGCCCAAGGAAAAAGAGCCTTGGTTAAGATATGAAAAAGGGGACATAATCTTTCCATTCTCCATTAAAGTCCTAGGAAAATTAGGTTTTTAAACAAAAATTGATTATTCCCTGCCATTAAAGTCCTTTTCCTCTCCCACAGCTTACTCATTAACTTCTTAGGAGGGTTACTCTACTACTGAAGGAGCCCTCTACTTAAATGCATGGGTTTTTCCAACAACTTGTTAAGAATAGCCTGATTATGAAAAGCACAGACATAACAGCCTACTAAGGCTTTGCTACTTAATGTGTGGACCATTGACCAGCCACACTGACATCACCTGGGAACTTGTCGCAAATGAGACTCTCAGGCCCCACCCAGACCTACACTGAATTGGCATCTGCATTCCACCAAGATCCCTGGATGGTCCATATGCACACTGGAGTTTGAGAGGCACTGTCTTGTGGGACCCCGTGGATTGGCCTTTTCTGAAAACCCTTGGGCTAGGATAGAATGGAATCTATGTTAGTGACAGGCTGCCTAGGGCAGGGCAGAGTAGATTGTGAAACCAGACTGGGCATAAATCCTAGCTCTAGAAGCAAATATTCCTGAGCAAATGTATTAACCATTCGATGCCTCAATATTCTCATTTGTGAAACAGGAATAATAATAGCTTCCCCAGAAGGTCCCATGAGCATCAAATGAGTTAATATAGGCAAAATACTGAGAATGGTGCTACCACGTAGAAAGTACTAGATATAGTAGGCAGATCCATGATAGGATGCATGTGAACTGGAACTGAAGAATGAAACCGAAAGTGGTTTCTACACCTCCTGTGCACCCAACTGCTTGTCTGATAGAGATGAGTGCACTGTTAGTCATTCAAACCTTTAGCCTCTCCCCACACCCCATCTGTCACCACCCCACTTGGCACCCTATTCCCAAGGAACCCATAATATCATCTGAAGAGGGCTACACTTCATCCCAGTCACAGCCCTATATAAGCCCTATCACCCTGAGATGGCTCAGTTATAGGATATTGTAAGGGCTGCATGTGGGAAAGGTAGCTTCTCCAGTCTTGTGACAAAATGATCTCCTACTCTTCGAACAACAACAAAAATGCTTCAAAATAAGCCAGCAATTTAAAAATAACCCATGATTTTCTGGGTGAAACAATTAGCCCTGAGTCGCTCCAACCCTTGGCATCTGCAATGTCAGGGTTGGTGCTGCACCCAGCTGCCAAGCTGGGTGGGAAGGGGAGAAGACCGAGGTGGATACTGGCCAAATGACTTTCCCAACTTGGTAGCTCCAGATGTTAGCTTGTCAATGTAGAGCGGCTGAGTTAATTGGGAATTTCTGTGGAATTTGAATTCTGAGTGGTAGCGAAAAGATGGGAAAGAAGAAAGCAAGAATGGCGACTCTGTAACATGACCAGGATTTCTTCTCCACACCTGCCCTTGGGATCAGGCTGGGTTGGCGAGGAGACCACCTGCCCCAGGAGAATCAAATGTAGAGATAGCTGAAATGGAAGCATGAATGTTTTGGGAAACTCGGCAATTATGTTACTGTAATCCTTCCCTTGAAGGCAGTCTGCCTGGCAAAATCCCACGAAGGTCATGGGTCCTGAGCAGGATGACACTGGCAAGCAACCTTCCCACGGACTCCAGTCCTGAAAGGGCTATCAAAGCTTCCTTGGCAGCTATCAAGTCTGCTTCCCACCCAGAATCTCTTAGCCCTTCCATTGTTTTGCCTGAACAAAGCTGCTGGGAGGGAGCTTCCCACCCTGTCCTCCACCCCCTGCCAATCCACACTCTCTCTTACTTTTAATTGAAATAGTTAAGCTATCTAGGTCAGCTCATTTAAAATTCTCAAGGGCAGAACACGGCATGACAAGCAGCATGGGGCACACAAGGATTTTCTCTAAACCTGGTTTCATGTATTAAAACGTACACACACCTACACACACAGGCAGAAAAATTGTGTGAAAAGCAGCAAAATGAAAACTGAGGGAGGCACTCAAGTTGCACTTCCATAGTCTGGCCACTGGTCATCTACCAGGCTCAAGGCTGGAGGATCAGACCAATGGTTCTCCCTGCTGAGGGGCGTGTACCTAGCTGCCCATCTTTGGCACATCTGGCAAATGGATTTTCAGATGCCTGGACCTGACATGACTTTTCAAGGCAAACGCAGGTGATATCTATTGCCCTCACCTTTCTTATTACAGAGTACATAGCCATCAAGGCTTGACCGTTCCCTTCCTCCCAAGAACAGGCTATTGTGTATATACTTCGCATGCTGAGAACACACGTTTGTCCAGTGACACAAACAACTGATCTTTTCATGGATAGCAGAAAGAGCCAATGGGACAAGAGAACCCATCTTAGCATGTATTTTCAGCATTCCCATCCTTTTTTAAAAGTAAAAGAGACCAAGGGATGCTTCCCAACAACTGACTTGTTTGAAAGGGTTGCACTGTCCAGCAGCAAAATCCTCCTTGCCAGAGACGCCTTTCTGGCTGTGAAAGTGATTCTTAATCCATTTATGCTCAGATATTTAAAGAAAATGCTAATAACCAGCCAAAGTGAGAAGCACTGGAATAATGCCAGATTGTACTAAATCATATGGGAAGTATAAGAGGTGGGAGCAATGATAAGTCATGTCCAAGCAACTTTAAGTGACATCACTATTAATCTCCTTCCATCTGAACCCAGAACCAACTTGATGTGTAGGTGGAGTAGGTTAGAGTCAAGCAACAGAATTTTGCTGAAAGGGTCCTCTGGGAGTCTGAGAAGGGTTTGAAGAGGAGTACTCCTACCCAAACACCTTCTCCCTCCCTGGGAGAACTGAGCACTGAAGGTGGAGCCCTATTTTTGTAGCAAGCTTTTTCTCCTTCCTGCTAACAGACTCTCACATGTTGGTTAGAGTAATCAGTTAGATTTCAAAGGTCTTTGCCAAAGACCTTTTAGGCATACGGCATAAAAGAGTCGGCAAGTGTGCCAGAATCAGGTTGTGGGCAAAGGTTTTTAACGGCACCAAAAGGTACTGTGCTAGAGGATAGACAGCCTCTTCATAGTCCAACTTCTGACTCTAAAAGCAAAAGCAAAAATCTCACAGGCTGGATTTACAAGATTTAGAATGCTGAATAATCTGAAATGAGTGGGCAAGAAAAGGGGTATCGTCCCCTAGATTTAATAGGTGACACTGCAGTATCAGATACCAGGTAGAGCGTCACTCACCAATGTAAACCCAGTCACATCACAAGGCCTGGCAAATTATGTGTGTGCAACACATAGTTACTAAATGCATACAGGAATGAATTACATTGAATGGCTTTAATTCAATGGAATTTAAAATTAACATCAAATGGGTCACATGTACATTGCAACAGAGCAGATCTCTTAGATCAGTGGGACCCAAAGTGGGAGGGTCACAAACTGTTATTGATCCATGACAAGATAAGGAGCAAGCCCCAAAATGGAATTCAACACACTGCTTCCTTCATCCAGAAAGCACTGACATACAAATCAAGTAGGTGGCCATGAGCACACCTGGCATCCACATCTTGATTTCTAAACACCATTCTCCAATAAAAGGAACCAGGGCTCCTTAGAAAAGTGGTTGATTCCAGGGTTAGGGCAAGGAAAACACAAGGTGAACCTGGAAGATCTTGTGGCACCAGAAAGTAAGGCGCTCCCAAGGGCCAAAGCTGGAACAATTTGAGCAACACAATAATTAAGAGTGATATTGATTATAACCCATAGAATAAAATAAACATCCATGATACCAATGTAAATTCATAATCAAATAAATAATCGGAGAAGAAGGGACAATTCTTCCTAACAGAAACATTCCAGTGAATAAATGTGGAAGGAAAGAGGACAATAGAAAATCATCATTGGGCAAATACCACAGTCATAAACGGTGCAGGCAAGACATACCAGCGAATGCTAAAATTATGGGCAAAAGTGTGAGCAGAAACAGGACATTTTCTTGGTCTCAAAATATCTACCACAAGAAATGTATTGATGAGCAGATTCATAGGGAAGAAATCCAGAAAAACCCACCTTTGCCAATCATTTGTACAAATTTCACAGCACCAGTCAGAGGACATAGCAATGGCATGGCCCCTTTTGGTATGAGACGCTGAGAAGGGCACAACACTTGCGTGGTGATCATGGGGCAAAAATGCAGATCCTCAAGCTAACTGTGAGGAAACATCAGACAAACCCTAATTAAGAGGCATCCTACTATAGAACTCCCTTGTACCCTTCACAAGCGTGAGGGTCATGGAAAATAAGGAAAGACTGAGAAGCCATCACATACTGGGGAAGGATACAGAGACATAGAAACTAAATGCAATGTGGCATCTTGGATTGCATCCTGGACCAGATAAAGGACATAAGGGGAAAAACTGATGAAATCTGAATAAAGTCTGGTGTTTAATTAAAAAGACTGTACCGATGTAAATTTCTTGGTTTTGATCATGATATTATAGTTAACGCAAGAGGTTACCATTTGGAGAAGCTGGGGGAAGGGTCTAGGGGAACTGTACTATTTTTTTTCCTCTAAGTCTAAAATTATTTGAAAATAAAAAGTTAAAAAAAGGTCACCCTAACGAAGGAGTGTGCTCATAGAGTTGATTTGCATTCTCCCCATGCTCCTGACCTGGTAAAGGACTGATAACAGGTAACTGGTCTACCAGTCGGGGACTCCATTTTGAGTAGCACATGGCTAGATTGCCTGCAACCTACCAGAAAGAACGGTATCAAAACGCCCTATTTTCCGTGCCTAATAAGTATCATTAGGTGCTGTAGTCAAGCTTTGTCCCCAAAAGATATGTGTACTGATGCTCACAAAACAGGAAATCAGGAGATGACAACTCCAATCTCTCCTCTGATTAAAACAACAATAACAACAACCTTTTTTGTGACCTTGGGTAACTCACTTGTTCTCTCTCACCTCAGTTTTCTCATAATTAAATGGAAAAAACAATGTGTGCCCTTCGACTTTCCCAGAGTTGGCAGGAAGATGAAATGAGATAAACTGGGGAGAACAGTTTTGAAAACCATAAACGTGTTTCTCTACTCAACTGTAACACTGTCTCCTGATGCACAAATTTAAAGGTTGTCCTGATCATTATTTTCAGCATTGAATGGCTTAAGTGAGAATTGGCTACAGATGCAGCCATTCAACTTTATAAATGATTTCTTATTCACCAGGCACCTACCATGCCAAAGGCTTTGGCTTAGGTACTCTGGAGAATATAAAAATGAATTCCATGCGGACTCTGACCCTAGGAAAGGGGATGACATATAGGTCAATGAATTATAACATAAAACAGGAAGAGAAAACTGCCAGTCACCAGATGCCAGGCAGGTGGTCCACAGGGACAAGGGGAAGAAAAAGACTTAAGCCAGTTTCTTCTGCCCTTTGTGACCGCCCAGATCCTTTTTGTATATTTGTACAAATGATTTCCAAAAGCCCTCTCTCAAAGTTCCACATGGTGAGTAAGAAACAATTATAAGGATGATAAAGACTTTTAGGGTCAGAAACATGAGTTTGAATAAAGGCCCCGACATTTATCGGCTGTGGGTCTTTGGGCAAGGTCCCTAACCCCAGTTTCTTCCTCTGCAAAATGGGGACAATGATGTTACATACCCTACAGAATTGCTCCTAAGACCAAATGGGTTAACACATATGAAGTTCTCAGAACAACACCTTGTGGTAAACAAGTTACTACATAAGAGTTAGTTGTTGTGAAGTATCATTATTACTTTCTTCTTGTCTTGAGGAGAGACATTTGCGGCTTTGCGATTGACAGTGAAAAAAAAATAGCTGACAAATCAAAATAGAAGGTTCTATTTGCAAAGGCCCCTTTTCTCCAGGAAGGCCCAGATCTCTTCAAGGAAGAGGAATAGGACAGGAGTGCAAGGTGGTCTTAGGGGCTGTTAATTAGCAGGGGGGTGTTATGTGACTTCATTCAGCCTTCCATCTGTTTTCTTCTGAGCATCTTAGGCGCTTTCCGTCCCACTGCCAGCTCTCACATTCTCGGTTCTTCTGGGGGTAGGGGAGGAGGAGCCACATACTAATGCTTGTGATTTCTCACTTCTCGGCAATTGTGCTCCAAGGCTCTGCACCCCGGCCTGGAACGGTCACGGTAAGGGGAGAAGTCCCCTCCTTACCCTCAGCACACCCTCCAGTCTTGGCCCACGGCCTGACACACACCACCGAGACGTGCCTTTCCTTGGCGCGTCCAACCACAGTCTGACATGCTCAAGGCCTGACCCTGGGCTGGCGGTCAGGCCGACAGCCCCTCACTTCCCGCTGCCGCATTCCAAGCCCACAGCAATGGGAAACCAGAACAAAAACAAAGGGCCAAACCCACAATGCGAATCAGACTTCTCCAGGCCTCCTCCTCCTCTTCTATTGTCTATTTTCATTTGGCCTTCTGAGCAAGGGCCTTTGCATGCTCGGCTTCCATCAGGGTTCTCTGATCTACTGCTGAGACAAACACTTACCCTTACACACCCACACATGCACACACACTCACACACTCGTGTGCACGCACACACTCACTCTCATGCCATCACATACACTCAAGCACTCACTCACACGCACACTCATGCATTTACACATTCACTCACCACCCACGCAAATTCTCACATGTGGTGCCCCGGCATGTGACTTCTCCCCACAGCAGCCTCAGTTACCCTGTGACGACATATGTCATACCCCGCCACTCTCTGGCTCAAAGTCTCCAACAGCTCCTGTCTCATCCCCAGGAAAAGAGAATGTCCTCACCGTGACCCACAAGGCCCCGCGCTCTCCGTGTGGCCTCCCGGAGGCCCTCCGGCCTCATCTTCAACTAACTTGCCCTCACTCCCGCCACCCCAGAAGCACGGCTCTGGCCTCCTAGCTGGTCCCCAAGCAAGCTCTTACTCAGCTCCCTGTGCCTGGAAGGCTTTCCCCCCAAATATCCTGGGGCCTGCTTCCCTCATTTCTAACAGCCTTTGCCTGCCCTAATCCTTTTATTTAAAATGTAAACTTCTACCCGACCCCACTCTGGTTTCCTCTTTACTCATCACCCTCCAACAATGATGTATTTTACTTATTTGTTCTATTTAGTGTCTCTCTCTAAGAACCTAAGTCTCCTTATGGGCAGGGATTTGGGGCTGTTTTATTTCCTGCTAAATTCCTGGCACCTAGAACAGGTACTCAGTAAATATTTGCTGACTGAATGTTAAAACCTACACACATATCTACAAACACGTTTTGATTCATGTGCATGCATATCACAGCTGTCACTTACTGAGCCCAATGCCCTCCCAGCCCCACATGAAGCACTGCGTTTTACAAGAGCATCTTAGCCTTTCAATGCGTCCGTGAGGCAGTTTAAAGAACTTGCCCAAGCTGGTCAGCAAGAAAAAGATAAAGCTGAGTACCCCCTCCAGAATCCCAAACCACAGACTCATCGTCCTTCCTCCAATCAACAGGGTCTCTCAGTGCCTCCCCCTCTCAGCTCCTGTGCTGCTGATGGTCAAACTGCTGATAGAGAAGACAGAGCACACATTGTCTTCTCCACCTGACGGGCACTCCTTGCAGCCATGGCAGGGTCTTCCTCATCTCTCTTTCCCAGGACCCACATAGAGAGCACAGCTCCTGGCACACCCATTACTCACTGCTGGAAATGCTAATTGTCTTTCCACCGGAGCTCATAGAGATGCCGGCACTTACTCCTCTTTCCCTGGCAACCGGGGCACATCCTATTCAAGGCAGAAGGAAGAGAAGCATCCTGCTGTGTTCATCTTCAGGAAGGAAGAAAATCACAGACAGGCTAAGTGGGGCACTGCTCAGGCCAGGCAGCCACAGACACCCCTCGTCCCCCAACCTGGGGACCTGCTTACACAATGCCAGAGACGAAAAAATGAAACTAGCGCAGAAAACGCACCCCCACTGTTGTATTTAATCCTCTATTGATAATTAATCAATAAGCAAAGCTAATGCATTTTTAATCATTCTTTTTATTATTATTAGAGACATTGTAGATTTAGTTTACAGAAAAATCATACATAAAATACAGTTCCCACATACCATCCATATAATCTTATTGCATTGTGTGGTACATTGTCGCAATTGATGGAAGAACTTTTTTATAATTGTACTATTATCTATAGTCTATGGTTTGCTTTAGGGTTCAATGTTTATGTTGTACAGTCTTATGGATTTTTTAAACATTTTTATTCGAGTAACATATATACAACCTAAAATTTCCCCCTTTAACTACATTCAAATACATAATACAGTGCTGTTAATTATGTTCACAATGCTGTGCTACCATCACCACCATCCATTACCAAAACTTCTCCATCATCCCCAATAGAACTCCCCATTCCTTACCTCCACCCAGACGTCCGGTAAGCAGTATTCTAGTTTCCGACTCTATGAATTTGCTTATTCTAAGTATTTCATATCAATGAGATCATACAACATTTGTCCTTATGTATCTGGCTTATTATTGCTCAATATGATGTCTTCAAGGTTCATCCATGCTGTCATATGTATAAGAACTTCATTCCTTTCGATGGCTGAATAATATTCCATTGTGCGTATATACCACATGCTATTTATCAGAAAATTCAGTTTGAAAGGCTCAAAAGCTGGGCTGTGTTTTCCTCCTTTCCATTCTCCCCTACCACCAAAATCCACACCTAGTCCCAATCCATCTTTGGCATTTGGCATGTCAACAGGATTCCTAGTAAAATAAAAATCTGATTATAACTCCTTTGTTGTTTTATCATTACCACTAGATATGGCAGAGTAGGGGTAATCCAAGAACCACTTTGCCCCCTTGGGCTGGGAGATGGACAACAGAGCACAGTGGTTCAGATCATGGACTTTGGAGCTGGACAGACCAGGATTCAAGATCTGGGAAAGTTAATGAACCCTGAACATCAGTCACCACATCTGTAAGATAAAGATATAACAACACCTACTTACAGCTATTGTATTAAGAGAGTGTATATATGTCAAGTGTTTAACATAATGCCTGGTATACAGTAAATGCTCAAGGAATGTTTGCAGAAAGATCCAACCTGAGGTTCCCAAAAAGCTAAGCATAGAATTATCATATGATCCAGCAATTCCACTCTTAGCCCAAAGAATGGAAAGCAGGGACTCAGACACTTATACACCAGAGTTCATAGCAAGCAGCATTACTCACAATGGCCAAAAAGTGGAAGCAATCCAAGTGGCCATCAACAGATGATTGGATAAGCAAACTGTGGAATATCCATACCATGAAACATTATTCAGCCACAGAAAGGAATGAAGTTCTGATACATGCTACAACATGCAAGGACCCTGGAAGCAATATGCTCAGTGGAAGAAGCCTGACACAAAAGGACAAATATTGTATGATTCTACTTACATGAATATGTAGAATAGGCAAATTCATAGTGACAGAAAATAGATTGAAGACCACCAGGGGCTAGGGGTGTAGGAAATGGGGAGTTATTTCTTAATGGGTATAGAGTTTCTGTTTGGGGTGAGGAAAACAAATTTGGAAATGGATAGTGGTGATGGTTGAAAAAAAAAACCCTGAGTACTACAAAATAGGGTGACTTCTGGTATAAGACGTTGGAAATGCACAACATTTGGGCCATACGGAAAGGCAATGTTGCTGCAAACTCCCTGAGCTCTAACATGAACATGGTACCCTAAATGTCATTTACTCCCTACTCTAGTGTTCCCCAGAAGTCCAGAAATACTTCCTCCAGATACTACTTTATGTAGACAGTAACCTGCTATATTGAGACACTGGACAGACGACCCAGAACTAGGAGCCTGGGAAGAGGCTGCATTGAGAATCATCAGATCAGAGAAGATCTTTGACACTTGAATTGAGGGAATTTAGACTTTTTTAAAAAATTAACTGCTAAATTTCCTCAAATTGAAAAAGCCATACATTGTACAACATACCCATTACTTTATGTACCACTATGAAAGAAAAAAAATGCTGCCAATTAAACAACAGCACGTCATGGCCAAATGTGTGTGCGCGAGCACGTGTGCGTGTGTTTGTGTAAGCAGCCTACCCCAAGGGTTTAGCATCTCTAAGAAGCAGCAGGAGATAATTTAGTAAGTCAACTTGACATAGTAACCTCTTTCTCCCAGCATTGGGGAGGCAAATGGCATTCTTATCTTTGGGGCTAACCTTTCAAAGTGTTTAACTGATGGGGAAATCAGGTGTGCACAGACTAGTGAAAATCATTCAAGATGATTCTTGTTTGATCGTGTTCCAACAGCTGCCTTGCTCTTGAGGGCTTCCTCTGTGTTCAGCTTGGTTTGGATCTCATTCTCATGAAGGCCCACAACGCAGCGATGAGAACTGTTCAGAAAATGAAATGATGGTGGCCTACTACTACCCAAGAGTGCACGCCCTAAAACACAGGCCCTTCTTCTTTCGGAGTCTTAAGCCTAATGTCTGTCTCGATTGAGACTGCGGGGAGGAGACAGAAACATGAACCTAAATACTGGAATCCCAAGCAAAACCCTCCAAAGGACTCTCCTTTCTCCCTTCCCTCTATTGGGTCTCTTGCTCAGGTCCCACCGGGCAATGGCTGGCAGTGGCCACGAACCTATTCAATGACATAAAACAAGTCTCCCGTATGACCTCGTTCCAGGTGGCTGAGAACTTTCTGATCATTTTATCTCTATCTTCTATCATGTTGACATGAGTTCCAGCTGGATAACAGGATTTCTTTCAGTATCAGTTCTTGTTTATTTATGCTACTGTGATTTGTATAACATAACACAAAGGTAAGATTTGAATTACTGTTCTCCTTAGTTGCCTAGTTTCTGCCTTTTTTAAGATAGAATTTAATCTAGCAGGCAAGGCAGGGATCTAGTCGTTATAATTCTCTTTGTGCAACACTACATAAGTGCTGAATAAATGCTTTTTAATGATGCAGCAGCGGAAAGGTTCCACGCATTATCTTATTCACATTGAAGATACCCTGGCAAAGTGAGCAACGTCTCACAGAAGCAGACACAAAAAAGCAGAGGTGAAGTGACGTGCATGAGATCAGAAAGCAAATCAGAAATGGAGGCTTGACAGTCTTCGATTTGGAGTGCTATTGTTTATTCATTCATTCTAAAAAGCCACAACCTTAAACATCCAAGTTCTCTGGTCCTGCAAAATTTGGGTGTAAGAAAAAGCACTTTGTAAATTGTACTGGAAGAAAAATAGCCCTAAGAGTTGGCTCAGGAACATACTATCTCTTTCAGCCAAACATCACAAAACCACTCTGTAAGCAAATCTTACATTATCATCCCCGCCTGACAAGGATGGCGATGGCATAGTGGTGTTTACATGACACCTTCCATCTCTGGACCCCAAGGTGCTTTCTAACTTAATTTTCTCCAGCACTGATCTGATTGCTTATATAAAGGAAGCCAAGTTGCCCTTTCCTTCATCAGGAAATTGATGGCAAGTTATGCTACTGCCTAAGATCTCAAAGTGAGTCAATAAATAAACTTGAGCTCCAAAGTCACCTTTTAACATAAAACTTTATACCCATCTCCCAGTTCCTTCCTTAATATTAAAATAAAATGTAATGGATCATCCTTGCCACCGCATGACTAGGCATCACGCAGAATAAGTGATTGGTAAGCTGGCTGGAGCTCGCGTGGAAGGGAGAATGGGGAAGGAAACATTTAGCCTTAAGTCCAAGAAAATGCTTGGACAACCAGATCAAGATGCTAAGCCAGATGGAATGGAAATTCAGAAGAGAGTTCTAGAATAAAAATACAGATGTGTGACCCATTCGTACACAGATGATAGTGGAGAGGAGACTAGAAATCATACTTTCTCACACAGGTCTCCTGTGACCAACAATGCTCAATATAATTAAAATTGTATCTGAGCTAAAGTTGCAAACATCATTGGGAATGAAATTAGAAAGAGAAACAAATCATGGGCAGGCAGGGTCAGTGTCCAGAATCAACCAGCAGGCAGTAGCTTCAGTTTATAATCCAAAAGGCAATGTCAGCTGGGAACTAATCCTCACCATCTCTACCTGACAAAGCCCCTCCTATTCTTGAAGGCCTGTCTCAAATATAACATTCAACTTGGTTTTTTTCTGATGTCTCCAGAGCCATTATCACCCTTCTTTGAACTCCCAAGGATTTTATGTATCTTTTATGAGCTATATCATAGCCTGACAGAGGTTATAGGTATCTGTAAACTAAGCTAGAATGTGTTTGTATATTATTGTTTACTCAATAATGTCATTTATTGAACTCTTGCCATGAACTTTAAACTCAAAAATTGTATATATGTAAGCTTCCTGAGGGACACAACCACAATTTATTTATTTTTCTTCCCCCAAGCAGCCTCTGGTATGGAGTAGGCACTCATTACTACATAGGTGGGATAGAAATAAATTCAAAACCATCACTAGCGCTGGAAAACCAGTTCAGTAAGAGGCAGGATGATGAAGGAGTTCAGAGCATGAGCCCTAGAGTCAGAGACATGAGCTCAAACCCTACTTTAGCAACTCTTTAGCCTTGTGACCTTGAACTTCAGTTTCCTTATCTATAAAATGGGGTTAGCAAAACTTGCCTCCCAGGGTTAATGTGAAGGTTCTACAAGATGATGTACGTCAAGCACTTGGCACAGTACTCAGAATGGCGTAAATGCTGGGTGTTGTTATTGACGTCATTATCCTTCTTATATATCCTTATCAGCAAGTGGGCCAATAGGGTCATCTACTACAGGAAGGACAGTGAATGCTGTAGCAAAAGGAACTACACTGTCGGCACACTTAATCAGCAGCTACTCAGGCACTTGCTCAAAATGGCAAGATCGGGGCTGTCTTCCGAGGGTTCAAGGGCATTGCTGAGCATCAGCATTCTTTTAAACACAGCAGTTCAACCCAGCAGCCATTAACCTTCTGGGTAACTGGACCAGACCTCGATCGGGCTGAGCATCCCCAAGGAAATAAATCTCAGAGGTTGGTCAGACTTCGCTGCTTCATCAACACCTACCCAGAAATACCTGGGTGATAACAGGGGCTCATACATTTACACTATAGCCCTGGACCATTCTATTCTCTATACAGCTTCTTTATGGAGGGGTGATTCTCCCTTAAGACGTCCTAATATGGACAACAATGTCTAAGACACTGTGAATCTTGTAGAACCAGGCAGGATGCCCCTGGTCTTAAACAATTCAAGGATTTAAAAACCAAGTGCCCGTTTCGCAGCTCATCAGTGTTTCTGTGTGTGTCCATTCCAATATGTAAGGACTGTGACATTTCAGGTCCCAGGATCCAGGGTCCATTAGCATGCAAGTGTCTCATATAAATGGAGACGCAGTGCATTTCTCCTTCATCCTTATTCCAGTTGGTACCTCCTTCTGCTCAACTCCTTTTCAGGTTCATTTCCAATGGCTTTTTGCAACAGAACAGCTGAACAATCTATCAAAGGAGCTCCGGGACATGGTCAGTGTGGCTGCTGCTGAGATGGCATTTCATTTATGGCTTTCCCGTGAATGAGAAAGCACTCCTCATGGAGGGCTGCCTGCACTCAGGACGAGCTAATTGTGCCTTAGGTTCAGAGTGGTGGCTTATTTCAGACATGGGATCAGAAGCTGGCCTAACACTTTGTCAAAGTAGGCCCCCTTTGCTTCATGAGAACGTGCACCCAAAATACATTTGTGCCCACAGTCAAGTCTGTGTGTGAAGATGTGGGCACCTCAAATATTAATCTTTACACCATTCTTTTTTTCTTACGTGCTCTTACATGCTCTTTCTCATTCACTTTCATTGAATTCTCATAACTCCATGAAAACATCATTATCATTTTTATTATTACCATCATTCATTCCCATTTACAAACAAGATACCAAGGGTCGATGTGGTTAGAAGCTAAGAGCACTGTCCAAGATCACACAGCCAGTAAACGGCAGAGCTGGGACTCTGACTCCAAGTTTTTGACTCAAAATCTGATTCTTTTTTTCAACACAAACTTTCTGAATACAAACTGCTTTAAATATGCCAGGATATTTAAAAGGGTTGCTAGCTCATTGATTTATTTACTCTTCAGATTTCTCCTCAGGCAGCTTTTAGTTCTTCATGGTGAGGCCACATATCACTAGTATTTTTTTTTTTTAATAGCACATTGTTTTTACCTTTGATTTAAAAATGTTTTTTGTAAAATTTGGAATAATAATAAATATTTAGAAAATGAAATAAAATAATTTGTAATTCCATTCCCTGAAATGGCTTATTGTTAGTAATCTGATGTACATCCTATTAGACTTTTCAGGATATAGTATACCTATATATACCTATATCACATGTAAATAGAGTTTACATGTTTTATTAAAATGGGATCATAGTATATGATAATATTCTATATTTTTTCACTCAGCAATACAATTGAAATCTTCCCACATATGACGGTTAAATTCATGTGTCAACTTGGCTAGGTTCTACTGTCCAGTTATTTGGTAAAGTAAGCACTGGCTTGATTGCTACTGTGAGGGCATTTCATGGATGTAAATCATTAGTCAGTTATTACATCTATGGCTGATTACATCTATAATCAACTAAGGAGATTGCCTTTAGCAATGAGAGAAGTCTTATCCAATCAGATGAAGTCCTTAAAGGGAGAACTGAGGATTTCAGCAAGCAGAAAGAAGAATTTCTAGCTCTACTTTAACCAGCCAGCTTCTTCTGGGGAATTCACTGGACCTTCATCAAGTTCCCAACTCACAGCCTGCCCTACAAAATTTGGACTTGCCAAATCCCACAGTCACAAGTCCCAATTCCTGTAATAAGTCTTGTAATATTTACACACACATATTCACACACACACACACACACACACCATCAGTTTTGTTTCTCTGGAGAACAACTGATACCAGAAGCAGTTGTTGAGAAACAGAATCTTAAAGATGAGATTTCTGAGGAGGCTCTGGGATTTTGGGAATAGGTTCTGAAATCTGATTAGATTAAAAGCTGCTAATGACTCTATTTCCAATGATCAAGATGGCACTGATAGTTCATGGTATAAACTGGCAATAGAGGTACACAAAATATCACCAGTGAATACTGCCACTTGGCAAGGCTCTGGGTGACAGTGTATTTGGAGTTAAAGTGTATGATGATGTTGGCTGGCTGGCTGTTCCTAAATATGCTGGATACAGTTGTTTAAGAAAGGGATGGGCTCAAGGCTTCAAATTACCAGTTCAAGCACCACATGGAAGACATGAAAGTTTCTATTTGTGCCCTGAAAGAAATTCTTATTTCTTGTAGCTGCAGACTTGAGATTTCTGAAAACCAGACCCAGAGCCTCATTGTGTGAGTGGCTGAATTAAAACATAAATTGAATTCCCAACCTTACAGGGTGTCTGCTATTAAAATGAGGGTATTGATTGGGAAGAAATGGGATCCAGAAAATTGGAAGAGGATATATGGGGTGATAATGATGACAGTGGGGACATTGAAACACCATATTCTCATGGGTATTCTTTGCCAGATAAACCTCCACTCTGCCATGAGGAATCAGTCATCCAGCCTCCACATGAAGAATTTAACCCTGCTGTGCCTGATAAACTTGTAACTGTCTCCCTTAAGGAAACAGCATTCATACTTCCATCTGAAGAGATTAACCCTGTTTTACCAGATGAAATTGTAATGGAGTGCCCTGAGGTAGATGGCTTGCAAAACACTTCTGATTCTTCTCAGGACCCGCCCTTACCACTCCTCTTTCCTTCCAGACCTAAAACTAACCTGATGTCCCAAAAGGCCCCAAAAGGTGAAGTACAAAATTGTGACCCATGAGGAGGTGTGCTATACTCCAAAAGAACCACATGATTTTGCCAATTTATATAGACAGAAATCAAGGAAATATGTGTGGGAATGAATTTTAAGGGTGTGAAATAAAGGTGGAAGGAACATAAAGTTGGATCAGGCTGAATTTATTGATATGGGCCCACTAAGCAGAGATTCTGGATTCAGTGTTATAGTTCAAGGAGTCAGAAAGGCTTCTAAGAGTTTATTTGAGGGGTTGGCTGAAGCATGGACCAAAAGGTAGCCTACACTGCCTAAAGTCGAGATGTCAGAACTTCCCTGGTATAATGTAAAGAAGGAGATCCAAAGGCTTAGAGAGATTGGAATGTTAGAGTGGATTTATCATGTAAGACCTGTTCACCCACCACAGGAATGTCCAGAGGCCACACCTTTCACCAAGACTGTGAGGCATAAATTTGTGAGACTAAAGAGTCATCATCCTTGAAGAGTTCTGTGTGATCGCTCTTCTCTGTAGGTCAGATATTACTGTAACAGCTACCACTGAACTTGGATCTTTGAAGTCAATAGGGATGATAGGATCTCAAGCTGGCAAGAGCCAAGTGGCAGCATTAATTGTCAAAGACGAGGTGGGCATGGCTACTGTAATGACCAGCAGAGTCAAAGCAGCAATCAGAGTAGTCTCACTTGCAGAGACCTATGGTGTGGCTAGTTGATCACGGGGTACCTACAGTGCCATACAGGTCCCTAAGGGGCCTTCCTTGGCCACCAACCTAAAGCAGCCCCTCCCTCTACTCACTCTATCCTATTACCCTGCTTTGTTTCACTTTGATTTGTTTTTCATAGCACTTAACATAATATGAAGATCCCTTGCTTATTTATTTGCTTACTTTTATACTTTCTGTCTCTTCCCCATACACACACAGAATGTAAACACCATGGTTCACATGGGAAACTCTTGTTCACCACTGCCTCACCAACACCTGTCAAAGGGCCTGGCATATTGGCATATGCTCAATAAATATTTGTTAAAGAAATGAATGCACAGGAAAGAGAAGCTAATTTTAGCGTTGCCCTAACCAAGCATAATATTAAACCTAAATCTAATGTAAAACCTACCAGCTGCTGCCTTCCAAAACAAGTTAAAAAGACAAGAGACACCACAAACAAGGGTGAGTCAAGACAAACAAGATTGGTAAGAGCAGATCCTTAAAAGCTCAGGCTGCAGGTGCCGCTCCTGCATCAGACTGATCTAGCAGAGAATCTAACCAGGTATCAGATTTAGATCCTTTTATACTGAAAAAAAAAAAATCCTTTTCACAGACTCCTAAAGCTGTGCCCTTTACAAAGTCACTGCAAAAACAGGAGAAAAATTTTACCATAAGAAAGTACAACATATATGAAAACAACTGAGACTGTATTCTCAGTTGTTTTCACATTAAAGGTGTTTAAGCTGTCTAGTTCAACCAAGATATGAATAGGGTGTTACAGCTGTTTTTCCGTATTCCAAGAACCAATTCATTAATATATTAAAAATGTATAAAAAATGTATACATCAGCTCTCTAGATTACAGTACTAATAATGGATATTTACATAGTACTTTCCACCACGTCAGCCTCCTTCACACGTGTGCAGTATCAGGGGCAGGCAGGTGTAAGGCTGCTACAAAACTGGCAGCTATTATTGGACCTTTAGAGGGAGCCAACTTTTCACCTGGCATTTCACATGCCACCCTGTGATGTGTTATTAGCCCCACTCTTACAGATAAGGACACTGAAGATCAGAGGGCTCAAGGACTTCACCCAAATTCAGAAAGCAAATGCAACAGGGTCAGGATTTCAACACAGATCTACCTGACAGGGAGATGTGCTTGCTACCAAATGGCCCAGGGAGTCCACGGCACAGTCCATTTGAGAACCAGCATGCCCAGACCCCCAGTCCCTCACTGACTCTACTATCTCAGGTTGATGCTGGTTGTGAGATGCAAAGAACCATTTTCTTTAACCTCTAAAATGCAGAATTACTTTCTAGAGTAGAGAACAGCATTCCTCTTACGGATTCTCTTGGCAATGACAATGGCCAGGCATTTTCTCGCTCCCTCTCCTCCTCGAATCTGGATTCCAGCAACAGAGAGAACTCTTCAAGGACAGACACTCTCCTGTGGCCTGCATCAACAGGCCAAAGAGCGCCCTGTACTTCCTCACGCTGCCAAGGCCCTTCCTGAAACAGATCCTCTGGAGATCCTTTTAAGATATAATAAAGTCTGTGGTGTGTGTGAAAGGGAAAAATTCAAACATGGAGAAGCAAGTTAGATTTCTCTCTCTCTCCCTCTCTCTCCCTCTCTCTCTCTCTCTCTCTCTCTCTCTCTCTGGAAGCCTAACAGGGAAAAGCTGGACAGAAGACATATTGGGCAATTTCTATTTACAACCCAAGAGAGTGCCACACTCTTCAAAAATACTTGATTCTTTTTAAAGAATTTTTTAAAATACATGAACAAAAAAATGTAAAGGCTTGGTTTCTAGTTGGCCAAGAAAACTGCAAGAAAGTAGAGTTTCCAGGGTTAAGTTAGCAACCGGCTCAGTCTCTCTGCTTCAGCAAGGCCCTCTGAATGTAAATATAATGATGGCCAAAGAGGGGAGAAGAGCTTTTTTCTGACATCAGGCCAAAAATTAACGGCAGAGTCAGGAAGGGCACCCGCGGAAGCTTTGAGGGATAGGGACAAGGTAAAAGGAAGCAAAGGCACACACTCTGTGCCTCTTCCCCACATCCCTCCAGTCAGCCCAGAAATGCACAGGGGGCATCCTCTACGGAGGGGGAAAAGGGTCAAATGCCACCACACTTAGGCCAGACACAAAGGCCAACTTTGGCAAGGAGAATCCATCAGGCTGCTTTTAAAACATTTCGACACGCACGTATTTGCTGACTCTAATTCAGAATAGGTTTAGACTCAACCCTTCCCCCGGCCTGTCAAGCACGTAAATGCACATCGTAAATTTAAAAATTGACAGTTTCCCATTCCCGTGCTGAGTATGTTGTTTTACTCAAAAAGCATTTCATAGACTGAAATATTGAGACACACGATTCGTATGACGACATTTGGGCGGCTGAACTAGTCAACCCTTGGTCAGGAGCTGCCAGATGATTAAAAAACAAATGGAAATGCTCAGATTCCTATGTGCAACATGCAGCTGATATGAGGACACACACCCCCACTTTTTTTTTCTCTTGTTCTAACAAAACAGATCTTCGTAAATATATTTCACATATTGCAGGAGCCTGGACATGAAATGTTTCCCACAGCAAAATTAAATATAGCATTTTATTTGGAACAAGCCAGGCTAACTCGATTTCCCTTCCCAGCATTGCCACACACAGACCTTCCATTCGGCAGCTGATTCGGCAGCTTAAAGATGCTCTCAGCTCTGGACTGGACTTTGGACTTCTTTTTGAAGCTCTTGAAAATCCATCTGTTTCCTCAGCCATCAGAAGCCATAAAGGGGAGTCTGTGTTCCAGTTTTACCCCTCATGCACTGTCCTTAGGGAAATATATCCCTAAGGACATCATGTGTGTAACCTTGGGCTTGATTCTGAGCTGAAATTTCCTCATTATAGGACCTTAAAAAGTTGGACCTTCCCAGCACCTTGGGAACATGGTACTGCCCCACCGGAAATTCAACTTCCTAGAAAAGCCAAGCATGTTTCCCACGGAGCAGCTGGCCCTCCCTGGGCTGGGGCATATCTGGGGTGTTGGTGCACCGAGCCTAATAAGACCACGGGAAATCCAAGCAGGCTAGGAAACTCATTGTCGAAAAACATTTACTGGATACCCACTGAGTGCCTGCAGCCTCTCAGGAGCTTTACTGAGAAACAAAAGATGTTAGACTGGGGGGAGCCCACAGACCCTACGGCCCAAGGTGCTTCACGTTATAGATGCTGCAATAGCGGCCCAGAAAGGACAGGGCTGTTCCCAGGGTCACAGCACCAGGCGGCAGCCACACCGATTCCCAAAGCTCAGCTGTGGGCTTCCCCGCAGCCCTCTCTCCTAAGTTTAGATGAGGAAAACGAGAGAATAGTGATACCTATAACGAGTACAGCAAGGTCTCAGTAGACATCTACAGTGATTCTTCCATATCAGTTACCATTGCCCGCAAGACTAAGTGGTACTTACTTGGCATATTTTAGCTTTAATTTCCAAAATAATTTCCAAATTTTTAATGTCCTAAAATAAGGCTCAGAATCAGGCCCCAGGTTACACACACGATGCTGCAGCGGAAATCTGAACCCAGTTTGTGTCCAATTCTAAATCCAACTATACAATGTTGCTTCTAAAGCAATCACCTCACTGACCCTTCCTGGAAATGCAACCATCTCTGTAAGGAACAAGTATTCAACCAGAGCAAGTCCAAATGAAAAGTCAGGTTGCAAAGCATTATACAGAGGATCGAAAGTGTGTGAGTGCCTAGGTGATTCTAATAAAGACAGAATGAAAAATGTGCAGACCCCGGCATAGAATTTGCTCTTCCAGACTGGGGCCAATGGAAGGCGTATCCTGATACTGAATCTGCAGTTGCACGTTTGAAAATCTACTTTAGGATTTACAAAGTTCAGCTGTTGAAAAAAAAAAATCTTTCATTTCAGATTAATAAAGACTCATTTTTATTTTAATATGTTTGGAAAAGAAGAAATTTACACACAAACACTTGTGCTTTTAAAAATACTGATTTCCAGACCTCACCCAAGACCATGTGAATCAGGCTCTCTGGGGTGGGACAGGAGAATGGGTATTTTCAAAATCCCCTGAGATTATTCTAATGTGCACGAAGCCCTGAGCATTCACACTCTCAGCCCTCTTCTTTAGGGGCCCTTCCCTTTATATAAGAAATCTCTGCCCTGTTGGTAACTTCACTCCTTTCATCAGGGTTGGATAACCAATCAATATCCCTGACTACATTTCACCTGAAAAACCTTCCCTGCACATCACCACCAACTCCAGTTTAAGCCCTTTGGCTCTAATTGTGGAATGAGAGCCTGCTTCTTTCTTGGAAGGAATGTTAATATAAGTAAGCAGGGAGGGCTACTGGGTCCTTAAGGTAATTACACTCCAGTCCTCTTAGGTGGCAGCAAGAGGGGCCAGAAGTTTGGTCAGTGCCTCGCCAATGCCTGAAGGAAGCTGCCAAGGCCGCCCAAGAGGCCAATTCCCTGGAGTGGCAAGAATTGAGAGAGGAGTGC
Source organism: Cabassous unicinctus (assembly GCA_029593785.1). Taxonomy (NCBI): domain Eukaryota; kingdom Metazoa; phylum Chordata; class Mammalia; order Cingulata; family Chlamyphoridae; genus Cabassous; species Cabassous unicinctus. The sequence goes on from JAQZBX010008414.1 coordinate 39,053, forward strand.
CAGCCATCCCCATATTCCTCCTGAACTACCCATAAAGCTCCCAAGCCCTGGCTTCCCCTTACTCTTTCTCAAGACTCCCAGGAACTTTGCTGATTTCTGTCCAGTGTGATCATTTCCCTTCTATACCTAATTCCCTTATCTGACATCCTAGAATGCATTTCTAGGCTGCCTGTGGCATCTCTGTTTTTTGGGTTTCTGACAGCAGAGGATACCAATGAAAGGGGAGCACTTCTGACTTAAAGAGCAGGATGAGCTCTAAACATCTTTGTCATAAATATCACAACCCAGGGCAGCCTCGATCCTGGCAGCGTCGGGACACGGTATAGGACACAGATTCCCTCTCTGCTGCCCCCGCGGGACTCCCCTCTCCCAGCGGGCAGGCCTGGGGCTCCAAGGCCCTTCCGCTCACCCTAGTGGTCCTTCTGCCCCTCTAAGAAGCCGCTCACGTTCCAGCCACAGCGGTAACTCCAAGCGCCCATGGACACACCCATTTGGCCCCCGAGAAGAGGCTTTCCTGTGGGACAGTCCCCGATTGTCCACAGGCACGTCAATTCTGCTCCCAGGGCCTGGCTCCCCAGCATGTGAAATGCTGATGGAGCACCCTGCCCCACTGTATGGTGCTGGTGGACGTGCAGAGTACAGAGGAGAGAAAGAGCGTGAGCCGGAGGGGTCAGGAGGGCTGCAGGGCGGAGGCCCCAACAGAAGGAGAGAGGGCTGGACATGCTGTAGCCGATGCTAGGAAGAGGGGAGAGGGCACAGGAGTAGCCTGGACGTGGCGGGACTGCACAGGCCCAGCTCTGAACCCACCCGCCTCCTCTCATCTCAGACGTGCTGGCCCCACAAAGCCGGTGAGCTCAGTACCACCGCTGATGACCACAATCCATCCTAACTGGTGGGCAAGCACACAGAAAGGGCAGGGAGAAGAAGTGCGAAGGATCCGGGAAAGGAAGACTGAAGCCCTAAAGGATGTGAAAGAGCATCTAGCAATAGCGGAAGATTAAACCTAAAGCCTAGGAACTCAGACTGGCACATCCCTGACGTAGCTCTGGACCGGGAATCCAGAAGACACAGCCAGCTGTCCCAGGTCGCAAAAATCCGTTGAGCACCTACTCTGCACCTGCAATTGTGCAACCACAGATTGCCTCCAGGTGTTTACACCACCTTTCCCCCTGATATCCTGCCCACAAGGTGCTCTGGGCCAAACCTGCATCAGAGGGAGAGAGGAAGGGAGCTGCAGGGCTGGGGCCCTGAACATGGTTTTTCTCTCCTCTTCAGTACCTCTTTGAGCGGGGCTGAGATGTTTCTGCACCTTTTGGAAGAAAAGAAGCAGAAACACAGACTAGAAGGGATGGAGTTGAAACAAACCCCAGACCTCAGGGGAATATGTTTGCTAAACACAAGTGTCTACGAGCAGAGTAAGGATGAGCATGCCGGGAAGACAGGAAGGAGAGCTTGATCTGAGGAGCACTGCTTAGTGAGCCATCAGCACATTTAAATATTTATGGCTAGTCCTAGAGCGTTGGCTCCTGCAGGCCGTGCTGTGATTGAGAACCATTTTTAAGCCTATTTATATAAGAGAAGGAGCATGATGTGATTGAAGAGCACAGGGCTATGAATTCAGAAAGACAGGTTCAAACTGCAGCTCAGCCACGTTTTTAGCTCCAAGGCTTTGGCTCTCAGTTCAAAAATGGGAGATAAAGAACTGTTTTAAGGACTAAAAGTAATCCTGGTAGTGTTATCTGGTTCTTATACCCAAGTGGTCACTATTATTGTAAACTTATTCCCAGTGCCTGGACTTCCTTAAGCTTCTATCAGTTATTTACAAACACTTGCCCTCATTTACCTGGAATAACAATAACACTTTTGAGTTGTCCTTTGAAAATGACCGAGGTAACTCTCATTGACTGTATATTGACATGGAGCACTTTCCAAGATATACTGTTGTGAAGGTTAAGTTCATGTGTCAGCTTGGCTAGATTATGGTGTCCCGCTGTTTGGTCAAGTAAGACTAGCCTGATTGTTACTGTGAGGGCATTTTGTGGATTTAAATCATCAGTAAGTTGATTGCATCTACTGGTGATTTCATCTACAATCAACTAAGGAGATTGCCTTCAACAGTGAGAGATGTTTCATCCAATCATCTGAAGGCCTTAAAAGGAAGGAGTGATGATTCCAGCAGTCAGAAAGAAGAATTCCTATCTCCACTTCAGCCAGCCAGCTTCTCCTGGGGAATTCATGGAAAGCTTCATCAGAGTTCCCTGCTTACAGCCTGCCCTCCGGAATTCAGACTTGCCAATCCCCATGGTCGTGAGAGCCAATTCTTAAGGCTTACATATATGTATCTATCTATCTCCATCTATCTCTCAATCTATCTAAGTATCTATATCAATCTGTCTCATTCCATCAGTTCTGTTTCTCTGGAGAACCTTAATACAACTGTTAAATCAAAAAAACAAAATGCAGGACAAAATGCATGAGCGTTCCATCTAGGGTAAAAAGAAACCAGTGTACAGACATCCACATACACACACATCTGTACACTCACTTATGGATAGGTCTCCTCTCAGGGAGAAGCACTGGGTAGCTGAAAGCAGGGGAAGAAGGGAGATTTTTCAAAGGATACCCTTTTATGTATGTCTACTTTTGTACTATGCGATTGAATCACCTTTAAAAAAAAAAACACATAGAATAATTTACTTAAAAAAAAAAAACTGAAAAAAATGTAAGTCTGCTACAAGGAGCTGAAAACTTTGGACAAACGAGGGGAAGCAACGTGGCGGGATGCTTTCTTAGCTCCACTGAATGACAGCTGCCAAGGACATATCCTCCGAGAACCAGCGCGGGGCCGTGCAGAGGTTGTTGCGAGGAGCCAGGGTTTCGACTGCATTGCTCAACGCAGGGCCCTGCAGGGCCAACCTCAAGACGAGGCCCCAAAGCACCGCCTCTCTGAGATAACACATAATAGTGATCGTAACACCCTGCGTTCACGCGGCGCCTTTCAGCCAAGGAGCACAAAGTGCTTGAGCGCGTTCAGCAGGCCTCAGAGCAACCCCACAGGAAAAGGGCTCGGCTCACTGCACGGTCTGGGCACTGGGAACCGAGGGGCGTGGAGGGCGAGTGGCTCAACCTCTCTAGGCCTCAGTTTCCCCTATAGTGATTTGAGGATGACAACAGCACCTGTGAAGACGACCTAATAACCATACATAACGACGACTAATAGTCACTGAACAATTGTTTGCTGCCAGACACCGTGTTAAGCACTTGACACATATGTATCTGACTTAAGTCTTGCCAAATACTAAGGCAAGATACTATTACTATCATCCATCTACAAATGAGGAAACTGAGTCAAAGAGGGGCTCAGCAAGTTTCCACATCAGAGAATTGGTGAGCAGGAGCCCAAAGCACTTTGCATGCAGTGCAGAAATGGAGAATGGTAAAGGTATCAGATTAGGGTTGTTTTAGAGGTGGAAACACGGTGACACAAGAGGCTGCAACAGACCCTTCCTGCTCTTCTCACATGTTAGTGTGATGGAACAGATGGCAACCTCGAGCAAGAGATGTAGGGAGAGCAAGGCGAGAAGGCCCAGTGGGATTCTGATTCTCGGCCTGAGGGCCGGGGTGCAGGTTGTCAGCCTCAGACTTGATTCCCAGTGTCTCCAAGACCAGCAACGAATCTCTCGCTTCAGGATGCGGGATTCCGAGTCCTGCTGACCAACTGTAGAAAACCGTGCCTTGAAAACCTGCTTCCACCCCCCGGCACCCTGACATGGGAACACCAGTTATAGCTGATTAGCCGAGGGGACACTAAAAAAAATGAAAGGGGGTGGGGTGGATGGGTGGCAGGAACAAGTTAGGAATGTGTAAGCTCAAATACGAATCCCATGTCAACACTCTCCCCCTCGGTTCCTTCCCTTTGTGGGCGTGGCCCGTGAGGCCTTGGGAAAGCAGGAGAGCCTAGTTTTTAGGCTCTGGTGGCCAGAAAGAGAGCCCCACACTGAATCTGTCACAGAGCACTGGGTAAAACAGACACACCGAAAGCTTCACTCATTAACATTGGTGTTGCCATGACAATATGCTGTTGCCAGGTAGCAGCGAACCAGGAGAAGAGTGAGAATTAGCAAAGCCTAAAAATAAAGCCGTTATGTTTCTTCCCCCGTCTAGATGTCCATGTGTAACAGGCAGTAATCTCGCCTCCTCCTCACCCCCAGCCCTGCTCCCCAACCAGCCCCCACGGCCGTTCTCAATGCTGGAAGCCCACACGGAGCCGGACAGAACCCCAAATATGTCTCCAAGGAGGCCTGGGGCGGTGGGAAGGGGGCGCCCCTGAAGATAGATGCCCGCAGGCTAAAACCTAAGGGCCAAGTAACAAGCATCACCAGACGAAGCTGCAGAGAGAATGTCGGGAGGGATTATTTCTTCCCTCAGGCAGCGTCTGACCTTGAGGTTAACCTCAAGTCCAGGCTGAAGCACAGGCCTGCTCAGGCTGTCAGATATTCACCCAACTCCTCAGCTCAGGAAGAAGAGGAAATGGCAGGTGCTCTCTCCCGACTGACCACTTGGCTCTTGGAAAATGCTAAACTAGACCCGAGCCCAAGGGGGTGGGGGAAGCCTAGCCGGGGCAGCATGAGTGGGTCATGATTTCTTTTATCACTAGCACCAGAAGAGCCAGCATGACAATAATTCCCAAAAAGTAAGATATTTTAACAGTAAAAATCGTTGAGCCATTTGTAAACGTCTCCAAGGGGCATGTAATGGTATTATTTTCAGGGTTTTCCAGGTGGGTTCAGATGTCAGAGAAGAAAATACATGGAGTCCAATAGCAGCATGTTTCTTTTGTCCGTCTCTTCCACCAGACTCCACAAAGGCACAAATCACATCTGACTGTTCACCCTTATAGCCTCAGCATCCAGTGTAATCCCAAACACACAGCCAGTGCACCAAAAAAATACGCTGAGGGAAAGAAGGAGGGAGGAGAAGGAGGTAAAGATAGACTGACTCAGACAGAACAGAGAAAACATTCTGATAAATGGCAGCGATACTAATAGTAATAATATTCAACCTAAATAAAATACCTTTCTTTGCTAAAATTCTAAGCTTTGCACTCTAAGAGCCAAATCCTATTCCCTACCCAGGTTCCATTCTCTAGAAATGATTTCATATGTATACAAGTGTGTCATGCTTTAAGCAGCCCAGATAAATTAAAATCTAGGATGTTGGTGGCAATTATTTTCTTTACAAGTAGTCATACTAAGATTCCCGCAAATATAGAATCTGTCGTATTTCTTTAAAGTAAAATTTGCTTAAGTCAGACAGTACAGAATAATTTGAATCTATACTTTGAGCGAAGAGCAGCAGCACCTGAATTCCTCATTTCTCTCCCTGCCACAAACTCGCCTTGGAGCACTCTCTCCCTACCACTGGTTGACACGTGTTCAGCAAACGCAAAGAGTAGCTAATGTTAATATCAGTGCAAGAAGTAGGTACCTAGGAAACTAAAGCGGTTGCTTCTGGCAGCATTGCTCCATAAAAATATATAACCCAGAACAAAATGAGAATTATTTCTCGGTTCTTCAACTGTTCCACATTATTCAGCCATTAATCCAAAAGCCAGTTCCTGCCTTGGTTCCCTCAAGCTGGTGCAAATAACTTCAAAGTGCTGCAGAGAGAATGACAGATGAAAAAGGGAGAAGAATGGGGATTGGAGAGCAAGACCTGTTTATCATCCTTCCCCCCAAACCCCAAACACTGAGCAAGACTGAACCTGTGGGAATTAATTTACACTCTTGGGAGAATGAGACTTACCTGGTGGGCTTCTACTGCATAAGTTACAGAGATGCACAGGACTGCTATATCTAAGGAATCTCCACCGACGTTCATCATTTTTACAAACATCCGTCAACAAAAGCCATTGAGTTTTTAGCATTGTCTCTGGACATACTCCTTCTCTACCAAGGTGAGTCACCCCAAACCTCTACTGGACAGCCCATGTGTTCACAAAAACTGAGGCGCTCACAGCCAGGGGAGACCCAACAGATCTAATAATGCTACAGGAGCAAGGTCCCTACAAGGTGTAAGAAGAGGCAGGGGCATCTGGTAAACTGCAGAATCCCAAGTTAGTCCAGCCCTGACCCAATGGCCTTGGGAGAGCTCCTCTCTCAGCAAGATCTGCCTGATTTATTGCATTAGGGCTGGGGGCACCTTCATGCCAACGCCCACTTGGACCCTACACCCTTGGAAGAACAAATGGAAACATCACTCCTGATATTGACTGCAGAATAGGGCTCCTTTGAATATTTTATGTATCTTTCTGCTAAGATGCACCTCAAGAGACAGATCTTACCATTGCTATACAACCATCTTGATACATAAAAGTCCCAGCTTGTCCACATTACCCATCCATAAACTTTCTTCCTTCTCTATGGCAACAAAATACCCAGTTATAGGTACAGATTCAAATAGAAAGGAGTTACTAGAAAGGAAGAGATTACACTGCACCTGCTTCAATGGAATCCAAATATAGCCTCCAGGAATGAGCTGGGCATCTCACAGGTGATCAAGAAGCTGAATGAATGAATTTTAAAAATTGACTTAAGACCTTTTTTCCCTAGTACACTTTGATAAATGGGATATTTCCAAACTTCAAAACTTGGGCCCAGTTCTCTGAGATTCCACCATCTAAAGCTGATAATGCTTCCCTAATTTTGGATTTCCAGATCATACACAGAGACCCAAATGTCAACATCATCATGAGCTCTTTGAGTCTGAAGAACTAAGTTGAAATCTACCCTTAACCTTGAGTTATCTAACCCTCCACCAGTTTCCCATTCTTCAGAATGCTAGTCTTCCCTATTGGAAATGGAAAGAAGTCAAGCTACTTTAACCCTTCAGTTAAAGATGGCATAAATCCCAAAGCTATTATTGACATGATCACCACCTCCCACTAAATAGTATACACTGTTTCATATGTCACTCTTCATTATACCCCATCCTCTACTTCCAACTTTATAAATATAAAATATAAACTCTATTCATGTTTTCCATCATGGCCCTAGTGAAATAAATCTCTAACTATGGTTCTAATGAAGCTATTGAAACATAAGCAGACCCCAACTCCACACTAGCCCCCAGAGTGTTCTGTTGCTAAAGCAAATCAAACGAAAATAAATCACACTGGTCCCACCTTGTTCAAGATGGCAGAGTGAGATGCTCCAGTGCTATGACCCCCCACAGAAACTTTGAACAACCAGCAAGAACTGGCAGAAACATCTTTCTCAAAGCTTCAGAAAACGAATGACTGCAGTAACAGGGTGCCCCTGAGCCCACCCCAGGCCCTCAGCAGCCAACTGGCCCTGTGTAACCTGCCAGCAGAAGCCAAGTGAGGGGGGAGTTGGAAGAGGCACGGGAGTGACATCCCTTGGGGCACTGGTCCTACCCATCCCTGTTCTCCAGGTGCCGCCTGAGCTGCTCCTCCAGGCAGCTGATACACTCCCCCTGCTCCTTGACCAGCACCTTCAGCAGCTGCAGCTCCTGCAGCACCTCCTCCAGCATGGATATACACATCTTGCAGCTTTGCCATTAAGCATGGACCATAGTTCACATTGTAGACCACACTCTCTCCCACACAGTTCTGCATGTTATATGCTGGTGTAAAATGGTCTATATCTGTCATTGTAATGTCACTCAGGATAATTCCCTAGTCCCGAAAAGGCCCCTGTATTACAACTGCTTTTCCCCAAAAGCGTCCAGTGGCCACTGGCTCCACCTCACTGTTGTAATTTCTTCCACTACTTGAATCACAATATGTCTACAACAGAATACCAGTGAGTCCACTCTAGTCCATAGCTCTTCTCCCAATCCTGAGGAGTCTGGGATGGTGATGTCCACTCCACTTCCAAGTGAGAGGGGGCTTATATCCCATGGATACGATGGATGGGATTATCCTGCCTGCAGCTGCAGACTCTCTCCATTCCCTGGGATGGCCGTTGTCCATCATCATCTCTTCGCCAGGTGACTTGGGTGAGTCCATTGAGCTGTAGAGTAGGAGTTGCAGCTCCACCGAGATTCCAGGCACAGCTGGCACATGGGCAGGCCAGAGGCTCCAGTCTCTGGAAGTACACCTACAAACTCCAGCATCACATATAGGTTTGAATAGAAGGGTCTGATGGACCATGTGCAGGGAGGACTTATTTGAGTCTAACTCTGTCACTCTCAGGAGCACAGATTCCAAAGTAGAGCCCACTGATAAGGCATCAATCTCTGGAGCTATCCCCCCTTATATAGGACCTGGGTGTCTCCAGAGCCCTCAGGAGCCCCTCTGTGTGGGGTGATATCCACTTTGGTGTTCTATGAGATCCTACTGAGGTGTGCATAAGCGTTACCTCTGGGATGACCTACCAACTCTCTTTGAAGAGAGACATGAACTCATTTGTCTTTACCATTTCCCTCTTTTATTCAAGGTCTTTTTCCAGTCGTATTGCCAGTTGGCACTTGGTGCTAATCCCTCGTTGCCAGGGAGGCTTATCCCTGGGAGTCATGTCCCATGCTTGGGGGAAGGTAATGCATTCACATGCTGAGTTTGGCTTAGAGAGAAGCCACATTTGAGCAACAAGGAGGCTCTCGGGTGCAACCCTTAGGCACCCCATAACAGTAGGCTGTTTCAATTACAAGAGCAAAGACTCATAAGGCTAGTCATCAATAACAAGAACCCATTAGTGGACCATCCTTCTTTGCCAGACACTGCCCCTGCACTCAGGGGACTGTTGCTGCTCCCTTGGAGAATGTGGCAGAGCTCTCCAGGCTGGGAATTCAGTATTCCCTCATTTATTGAGTGATTGTCCACCCACTGTGACCATGCCCCACCCCTTGATCATTTGGACAATTTTATATATCTTTCGTGTATATTCAGATGAACTTCCTCCCATGAATCCCCCATGCCAGACACCCCCCACCAATGATCCTCTGCAGCCCCCACTGTAACCCTTCTATGATCTAAACCTTCCTTGAAGATGAAGCCTATATAATAACCAAATACAATTAATAGAAACTGTACCGTCTAAATTGTAAACTATACTGCAAACCATTGACAATGTTTAGTAGCT
>JAQZBX010008415.1:0-48132 GCA_029593785.1 Cabassous unicinctus
ACCAAAAAAAAAAAAAAAAGATAATAGATCCTTTTAGGTCCCAAGAAAATTGAGAATGGCAGATATGCCATAGCAAGCTACCATGGTCTTTCAGTATAACAGTCTGAAGAGTGCCTGGCTTGTCCTTCTCAACTCTGCCCTTATACCATAAAATGATACATGGTATATATCAGATATGTAGAGATGAGAGTGGCAACACTTGTTTAACTGACGTGTGGCATTTGGAAGCTGTAGGTATCCCAGAAAAAAATATGTTCTTAAATTTAATCCTTTCCTGTGGTTGTGGACCCACTGTAAATAAGATCTTTTGATGAGGCTACTACAGTGAAGGTGGGACACACCACAATCTAAATGGGACTTAATCCTCTTACTGGAATCCTTTATAGGAGAATGAAATTCAGACACAGAGGAAAAGTTGGGGAAGCAAGAAGCTGAAATCAATGAAACTCAGAAGGGAAAGGAGTTACCAAGGATTGCTGGTAACTGATTTCACCTTGGTGATACCTTGATTTGGTTCATTAAGGCACTTTCGTGGCCTCAAAACTGTAAGCTAATAAATTCTCATGAATTATGCCATCTCAGTTTCATGATATTTGCTGGAGCAGCCTAGGAAACTAAAACACAGTCTCTAAGAATCCTTTTCATTTCTGACAATACTGGATATTAGTTCAATATTTTTGCCACTTTAAATAATAAGAGGCCTATCACCTCTATTTAATAAATGTTTAATAGATATAAATCATTTTATACATTAGTTCATTGGATCTCTCAGCACTCCTAACAAATTGGTGAACTATTTCACATTTAAGGATCCTGAGGATCATATAGGAAAATGAAGTACCTATAGATATTTTTTAAAAGTTGTACATCACAGAAGTTGCTTGTCTTGTGTTAAACCTATTATTTACTTGAAATTGGTGAAGAGGATTATTTTAGTTACGGATTTTCACATACAAATTTTATGAACAACAATTTGGAAGTGACCAGTTTATTGGAAGTTTATAGGGGAATGTCTAGAACATTTCACATAATATGTCATGTATTATTCCTTTATAATGCAGTTAAAATCTGTTCAGAATGTGAGTATTCCAAGTCAGTTCAGAGAAACATTTGATTGGAACCTTAAATACATTCTGAGCTTTCTGTAAATATAGTGTCCATTTCCTGATGCTGTCAGTTTTTGGGCATTGGTAAGGATGGCCCTGTATTAAGTATACTGTCCCCTATTGTTTAGGAATCAGTGACTTTTGATGCTGTAGCTATAAACTTCACCCAGGAAGAGGGGGCCATGTATGGCAGACCCAAGAGAAAGGTTTTCAAAGGTGGGATGTTTGAAAACAGTCATCTGGTCTCAGTGTGTGATTCTGACAACACTGAGTATGTGTATCAACAAGTATCCAGAACAGCTTCCCATATTCAATTCTACTCCACTTCTTGCCCAGATTGTTTCATAGAATTCATATCTACATGAAAAAAGTCTTTATTTACTTGTATATGTTTTGTCAACTCAGGAGATTGTAGTGTTCCTGATCAAAATGTCAAGTCTTTCTTAATTCTCAATCTTCACTTCCCAGGACTGTGCTGGGAAGACAAATATTTTTTTGAATGAATAAATAAATGCATTAAAGAGTAAGTTTTCTCCTGTAGGAACAAAGCTGGGGTTTGAGTCTATACACATAGCATTTATAGTATTCTGGTGGAGCTTATTTATGTTTAGTGGATTCTTTAAAATAAATGATATAATTTCTGCATAGTTTAAATCACTGAGGATTCTATATGAAGTCTTGGAAACTGGACATCATCAAGCAGACCTTATTTTATTTGGTAAAGTGCCAGGTGTGCCTCCTTAATAAGTGAAGAGCTGTCAATGTGCTTCTTCCTAGACCAACCTGCAATATTCACCTTTTTTTGCCCTTGGTAGTTAACCTTGGACTTGATGACTCAGCACTGAATGCACAATCTAGGTCCAGGGTCTCTGACTGCAAATCAGATGTGATTTCACCATTGGAGCAAGGAGATGATCTGTGTAGAGAAGGAAGAGGATTTCTCCAAGGCAAGAGTCTAGGTGAGTTTAAAGAACCTGTGCTTCAATATGAGGAGGAGACTGGTAAGTGGGATTACAAGAACTTGGTAATGTCAACTTCAGATTTTCTTGAGTAAATGATATTTTCTGAAATGGCACCAAGGACACTGGGAGAAAATTGAAAAGGTGATGTTATTATATTTTGCATTTATCAATCTCTATTCTTAGGTCCTTCTGTAATTAGCTTGGCCTCAGGAAAGGAATGTCCTTGTACGTATTGGAGTTAACAATTCCATAATAGTATTTATCCTGATCCTCTTCTTTGATGAATTTCCCTGTCTTGACCTCCCCAGCATCCCATCTCCATTTTATTTTTCTCTTATTTTAATCCAGAAAATCTCTCCTAATTTTCCAATACCTGCTTTATTCCTACATTTCTTGTTCTTTTTCCATTTAAGTGTTGTATTAGTCATGGTTCTCCATAGAAACAATATCAACAGAATATACATAAATATTAAGGGAGTTGTTATAAGAATAGGCTCATGCAAAGTGGGAACTGGCATATCTGAATTCCGCAGGGCAAGCTGTGAACTGGAAGCTGATAACTCCGAGGTTGAACTCAGAGCAAACTGGCTAGCTGAAGTAGAGGGAGAAATTCTTCTTTATGACCCATGAAATGCTCAGTTTTTCCTTTTTAATTCCTCCAACTGATTGGATGAGGAGGCTGTGAAAATTGATGATGGCAATCTCCTTGGTTGATTGTAAATATAGTCAGCCAGATACAATATATTGATTTTGAATTTTCCATTGTTTTTGTTTTTTAAACCTCTGGCTATTCACATTTTATCTGTCTCTCTGTCTGCCAGTCTCTCTATTTTTAGGAGGTACTGAGGATTGAACCCTGGACCTCATACATGCAAAGCAGGTACTCAACCACCAAACTACACCTCTGCAATTGATTTTGATTTTGATGAAATTCTATCTATGGAAATGCCTTCACAGTAACAATCAGGCCAGCAGTTGTTTAACCAAACAATGAAAAACATAACCTTGCCAAGTTGCTGCCTGAAAATAACCATGACAAGGGTCAGTATTTGAAATAGACTTAGATGAGCTTTGATTCTTTTTCAACATTTTCATTCCTCTATGTAGAGCAATTATTGAATAATGGTATATAAATCAACCTTTTGCAGCCTCTTATCTCCTCATATACAGCAGACATTTCACACTGGAGAGAAATACTTTGAATGTAATGATTTACAGAAGGTTTCCTCAGAGTTGCCCATTGACCCAACATATATTAATCAATAAGTTTAGGAAACCCTGTATCACCTATCAAAGTGAAAAATCCTTCAGTGAATAGTCATCATTTAATCAACTTGAGCATATTCACATTGGAGGTAAATCATATGAATGTCACCCATGTGAGAAAGACTTTTGTTTTTCCTCTAATCTTATACAACTTGAGAAAATCCACACTGGAGAGAAAACCTGTGAATGTAATGAATGTGGAAAAGAATACTATGAGAGCATGGATTTTTATAGATGCCAATTTTAACATTGGAGGTAGATGATATAAACTTGTGAAAAAGGGAAGCACTTAGCCACATTGCTAATTTGTATTCCTTTAAAAGAATTCACATGGGAGAGAAACCCTATATCTGTAATCAGTGTGGAAGGGCTTTCAATTATCCTTCATCCTTCAGTTGACTTATGTAAATTTACATTGATGAGAAACCATATGAATGATCAACGGGTAAGCCATGAGTCAAAAAGCTGTCCTAATGTGACATTTTAGAGAACTCACAGTATAAATGTACCAAATATAGAAGAATCTCATAGCCACAGCACTAACTTTTAAATAATCCAGAGAACTAATACAGGAGAGAAATTCTATATCAATGTAATCCATATGGAGATGATTTTCTTTATAAAATATTCTTTTTTAATATTTTATTTATTTATTTCTCCCCCCTCATTGTTTGCATTTGCTGTCTCTGTCCATTGTGTGCTGGTCTTTTCTTTTTTTTTGGAGGTACAGGAAACAAACCTGGGACCTCACATGGGGGGAGGTGCCTAATCACTGGAGCCACCTCTGCTCCCTGCTTTGTTTTGTCTCTCATTATGTTTTTACTTCATTTGTCTCTGTTTTTTTTTTTTTAAAGATTTATTCATTTAGTTATTCCCCACCTTCCACCCCTCTGTGTGCTCTTCTGTGTCTGCATGTCTCCTCTTTAGAGGGTACTGGGAACAGATCCTGGGACATTCTGGAGTGGGAGAGAGGTGCTCAATCTCTTGTACCACCTCAGCTCCCTGGTTTGCTGCATCTCATAGTCCCTCCTCTGTGTCTCTTTTTGATGTGTTATCTTTCTGTGCCAATTCTCCACACAGACCAGCACTCCATGAAGGCCAGGACTTCTGCACAGTCCCGAACTCCTGGGCAGGGCCTTTTGCCCATTTTGCCATTTTGTTTGTCTTTTTATTATTGAGTTGTAGGATTGCTTATATATTTTGGAGAGTAAACCCTTATTAGCTATGTCATTTCCAAGTATTTTCTTCCATTGTGTAGGCAGGTTTCTTGACCAGTCTTTTCAAGCACAAATGATTTGATTGTGAGGAGGTTCCATTTATCTCTTTTTTTTCTTTTATTGCACATGCTTTCAGTGTAAATAAGGAACCTTTCCTTGGCCTAGGTTTGAAGATGCTTCCCCACATTTTTTCTTTAAGTTTTATGGTCCTGGCAGTTATCTTTAAGTCTTTGATCATTTTCAGTTAATTTTTGTTTAAGGCATGAGGTAGGGGTAAGTTCTCAAAGGGTGAAAATGCATCTGACTTAAAGCAAGAAAGTATTTGGATGTCACAGATCTGATAGTGTTTAATATCCACGATTTATAAAGGGATTCTACAACTCAACACTAAAACAACAAATGACCCAAATAAAAATGGTCAAAAGCCTTTATTGAATAAATGATCATAGTTTCCACACACATGCACAGTGTTGATAATAGGGAAGCAGTGTGTATATGGGTGGTTACATTGGAACTCTCTATTTACTGCATGATTTTTCAGTAAACCTACAACTTCTCTCATTAAAATGATGTGTCATCCTGGAAATGGATAACAGACTATGTTAAATTTAGATCTGATAAGGCAATGAAAACTGTTGTATTTTCATAGTTAACTACTAAAAGAATATAAAACAATGCATATCTTCTAAATAAATAGAAGAGACAAGATTGAGTAAAAACTATGAATGCTAAAGAATAACACAGGAGAAAAATAACAGTGTTGAACAGTGAGGACAAATAGAAACTGCATGAAAATAAATTTAAACTTGAAAAATAAGTATATTCATGTAATTGTTTCACCTAATCAAAATTTTCAAAGGGATTTAAAAAAACAAACCCAAATGTGCTTTATTTTAAAACCCATCTAAGGTGTATCAGATATAGATCAAATGTTTGACTGCCTCCTTCCCATGTACAAGGTCCTGGGATCATTCCCGGATACCTCCTTTAAAAAATCATCCAAAAAACAGCAAGTTTGGCAGTAAAGTATGGATTTTATATAATCACAGAAAAACACAAATATCAGCAAATTTTGTGTCAGTATGACAACAGTGACTAGAGAAAATGTTAAGGAAAAAGTACCAGAAATGTGGTGTCCTTTCATAATGTTAAAATGTATAAATTACCAGAAAAACAGAGGAAATTAAAATTGATGTGCACATACTTGCTGGTTTTCGCAAACTGACAGAATTACAATATGAAAGAGGCAAACCCAAAAGCTAATAGATTTTGGAACTACTCTCTCAACAAGTGATGGAATAGGAAGAAAATTTTTCAACAATGATATTGACTACCTCATTATCGTGAACAATGAATTTTTCTTAATGCACATATAATGCATACTTTTACTTAAGGCATAAATATACAATACTGTAAACAGAAAAATATACTTCTTTTTCATGAATTAAGATATTGTAGTGCAGAGGCAGGAGAAGGAGGATATTAGGAGGCAATGATGGTCATCCCCTCAGTGATGAAGTTGGCAATAACCAGGGAAGAAAAGAGGAGCTAAAGGAGCAGAGGTGACATGAGCACAGGATGTGAAGGATGTATGTGACATGGAAAGAGATGTTTCAAGAAGGGCCACAAAGCTTTAGACTGAACACATCTCATGATGGAAATGCTGTACATGGGAAAGGGAGAGACCAAGGAGGAAGAGGTTTGGGAAGGAGTCTAGAGTTTGGCATTGGTACAGTAGACACAGAAGTGGGATGTCCTGGGCACAGCTGAGTGTAAATCTGGACTGTGTGGAAAAATTTGGGTTAGATAAATATAGTTAGTACTCATGCCAAGTATAGATGGTACTTAAAACCAAGAGTGATCACATGCTCAGTAAGTGAATCAATTTCTGAAGAAGGAACAAAGTCCAACTTTGAAGCCCTGGGGAAATCTAATGCTGAGAGATTTTTGGAAAAGAACAGGAACCAGCAGAGTAGACTGAGACAAAAAGGCTAGAGCGTCCAGATAATAAACAGAGAAAGGAGAATGTGGTGAACCAGAAGTAAGTGATGGGAGCACTTCAGAAATATAGAGGAACCAAATGTCCCAAATGCAGCTGATGCGATGCAGCAATTAGTGGGATGTGAAGCATCTTTTGGGATTAAGCTTTCCTTTTCATATTACCCAGGAGAAAGGAAAACATGTCCTTATATGAAGGACATGTACTTGGATACTCATAATATCTTTGGGTCATAATACTGCAAACTTGAAGGACCCAACTATCCACCAGGAGGAACATGAATAAATATTTTGTAATATTGCCAGTCAATATCAGAGGACTCAATGATAAAAAATGAGGGAACTGCCAATCCTCCAAACAACAAAAATGAATCTGAAAACAATATTTTGAGCACACGATGCAGGCACCAAAATGTAAAGTCCAATTTATTTAATTTTAATGAGTTTCAAGATGTGGCTAAAGGAATGTATGAGGGTAGAAAATCAGAACGATGGTGATTATGTTGGGAGTTGGTTATTGATTGAAACGTATAGGGATGATTTTAGAGATTATTGGAAATGATTCATATGTTGATAGGGTAATTGGATAATGTAGGGGAAAGGGATGAAAGGTTTGAGAAATTTGATGTCATTCAGTTAAGATGAATACATTTAACTGTATTTAAATATTACATCAATTTTAAACAAAGAGAGAAGACTGCTCATCAGATTGTAAAGGTAATAAGAACATTTTATTTTCAGTATCTTTTTCCCCACTGACCACCTCACTGATGAGCAGCTGGGCTGTCAGTTGCTTGTGGATTCCAGGCAGAATGTTGGGGAGTTCTCTGGGGTTTGTTGTGGATACAGGGTTTCTGGGCAGAGTCCTGTGGTGGCATCAGTGCCATGGAGGGCCTGTAGCACCTGTGCAGCTTTTCTTTTGGACGATCCTGGGGACTCTTTGAGAGGTGGTGATGGTGTGCAATGACACTTGTCCATACATTCCATTCCACAGCCTCCAGTGGGACTCAGTAGCATTTCAATATTTCTTCAGTATTTTGGTGTGTCTCCTATTGTTCAGACTTAAGCAGTCTTTTAGAAGTCGACTTTATAGAAAATGTGAAAAGCAGCTTGCAGACAGACTAGCTACCCTGATTGACAAGAAATGTCAACTTCTTGATAAGATGAGGGCTGCTCACAAGAGGAATGTAGAGACTAAGTCATCTTTAGGGGATGCTAGGCTAGAGAAAGCATCTTTAGAAATGCCCAGCCTTATTGAAACCTATGGAAAGGCTAAGGGAATGACAGCAATGTTGATGGAGGAATTAACTTCAGTGGTCCTAGAACTAAAGGAAGAGAGATGAGATGTTCCAAACAAGAAGATGAGATGAAGAAGATGCTGAAAAACCTGGAGTCCCAAGAAGAGGTCATGTGGACCAGCACAGCACCAGGCACTTTTCCAAATTCAGTATGTTTGGAAACCCTTCCACTCGTTGCTGGTCACTCGTCCAGGAGTGGCCTTGGGTTGATCTTCAAGCAACACTGAACATCTGCTCCACTGAGGCCTGCAGAGCCAACAGGCTTCAATGCCCTGTCCAATTCCATCTGAGAGTTTTTGAGGCCAGTGGATCAAAGGAACCCTCTCCATGGGCTGGAGTTCCTCTACCTTAACCTCCTGGACATACAAGTGATTTCCTCCATGGTCAGTTCCTCCTTCATTCATGGAGCTTGGACATGAGGAACACACCAGAAATATGGGACTTTCTCTTTACAGAAACTCAACATGAAAGAAACTACTACTACTGATGAGATTGTTCATATATTTAAGAGACTACTTAAGAGACTTATGTACATGTTTGTATCTCTTCATGTATATCTTTATTTCTTAATCTCTTCATATATTCGTATTATAATTTTATGTTGATCTTATAAGTATAAACTGTCATTCTCATCTATTTAATATCTATTTCATATATAATTATAATTTTTTCATATATGCAGTTCAGTCATGACACTTAAAAGACAAAAGAAATATTAACTTGCAAGAGTATATTCACAAGAAATTTCAGTTATTAGTAAATAAAAATTTTACCTCAATATGTAAGAGGTGAAAAATAAACATAAAATGAGAAATTAGCACTCTTGGGAGGATGGTAAACTGTATACTTACAAATAACTCATATAATTCAATGGTTTATTCAAAAATAATAAAGGATAAAAATTTTAAAGTTATATATTCACATGGCAATGTTTTTATTTCCATGCAAGTATGCTGCAATATGAGTTTTCTATAAGCAGGAAAAATCCATCCTGGACAACATCAGTAAATCTCCCCTGCCCATCCCTCACTGCTCTCTCACTCCATCTTTCCATTTAATTGACCCACCTCAAAGGAAAACTGAGGCAGCAGCAAGGAGCTCCTTACCCAGGGAAACAGGTGGCATCCCTAAGATAATTTTCAGTATATATAATGATCCTGTAGTAGACAGTGAACAAAAACTGGAGGTTTCCAATGATTACCAAGGAAAGCAGTAAGTGACAATCTGAGCATTTGAGGCATCCACATGAAATAACTGAACCAATAATGCACCATGACTTCTCCCTAAAATAGAAAAAATTGGGGTTGGTTGTGGCAACAGATCAGTGATGATTAGAAAATCCTTGTCACTGTGGAGCTGATAATTTAGGAAAGGAAGATTCTACAGGGAATTAAAGAGAATACATGGCATGTCAGGAAATGTTAAGGATGATGGAGAAGCTTAAGTTGGGAAGCTAGGGAGTGAAGTTTTTGGAGAAAATGGGGCTTGTGGAAATAGATGACAGGCAAGCTCTGAGGAGCAGATATCTGAGAAGTGAGGGTACCTGGCAAAAGCACTGACAGATGAGGGGCAATCATGAATAATGCTGCTATGAACATCGATGTGCAGATGTCTATCTGTGCCACTGCTCTCAGGTCTTCTGGGCATATACTCACCAATTGTATTGCACGGTCACATGGCAAATCTATATTCAATGTCTTCAGGAACTGCCGAACAGTCCTCCACAGGGCCTGTACCACTCTGCATTCCTACCAACAGTGAATAAGTGTTCCTATCTCTTCACATCCTCTCCAACACATGTAATTCTCTGTCTTTTTAATAGTAGGTGGGAAATGATATCTCATTATAGTTTTGATTTGCAGTTCTCTAATCATTATGATGTGAACATTTTTTCATAGATTTTTTGCCATTTTTATTTCTTCTTTGGGCAAATATCTGTTCAAATCATTTGCCCATTTTTTATTTGGGTCATTTGTTTTTTATTGTTGAATTGTAAATCTCTTTATATATCATGGCTATTAAACCTATAGTGGACATGTGATTTGTCACCCTTTTGACAAAGTCCTGTGAGGTGCAAAACTGTTTAATTTTGAGTAGGTCCCATTTATCTATTTTTTCTTCTGTTGCTTGTGTTTTGGGTGTTAGGTCCAAGAAACCACGACCTACCACAAGGTCTTTAAGATGTTTCTGTGCATTTTATTCTAGCGATTTTATGGTACTGGCTTTTCTATTTAGTTCTTTGACCCATTTTGACTTTTCTTGTATAGTGAGTGAATTAGGGGCCCTCTTTCATTCCTTTGGTTATAGGTATCCAGTTCTCTCAGCACCATTTGTTGAAAAGACTGATTTATCCTGTTAACATGGACCATGTAGGTTTGTCAAGAACCAGTTGACCATAGAGGTGAGAGTTTATTTCTGGACTCTCAGTTCTATTCCACTGATTGATGTATCTATCTTTATGCCAGTACCATGGTGTTTTGACCACTGTACCTTTGTAATATGTTTCAGGCCCGGCAGTAAAATTCCTCTGATGTTGCTCTTCTTTTTCAGAATGCTTTTGGCTATCCAGGTGCACTTTCCCTTCCAAATGAATTTGGAAGGTGCCTTTTCTTATTTCTATACTATAGGCTGTTGGAATTTGATTGGTTTTGCATTGACTCTCTAAATCGGTTTGGGTATGATTGACAACTTCATGATATTTATCTTCCAATTCATGAACACAGAATATTTTTCCATTTGTTTAGGTCTTCATTGATTCCTTTTATAATTATTTTTGTAGTTTTCTGCATATAGGTCCTGTGCTTCTTTGGAAAAATTGATACCTATGTATTTGAGTCTTTTTGTTGCAATTGTAAATGGAATTTTTCCCCTGATTTCCTCCTCGGATTGTTCAATACTAGTGTACAAAAACATTACTGTTTCATGTTTTTCTTATATCCTGCCACTTTGCTGAACTCATTTTTAGCTGAAGTAGCTTTGCTGTAGACATTTCAGAATTTTCTAAATATAAGATCATGTCATCTGCAAATAGTGAGAGTTTTACTTCCTCATTTTCTTTTTGGAAGACTTTAATTTTTTTTCATGTCTAATTACCCTAGCTGGAACTTCTAATATAATATTGAATAACAAGGGTGTCAGAGGGCATTCTTGTCTTGTTCCCAATTTTAGAGGGAACGCTTTCAACCTTTCCCCATAGAGTACAATGTTGGCTGTGGGTTTTTCATGTATGCCTTTTATCATATTGAGGAATTTTGCTTCTATTCCTATCTTTTGAAATATTTTTTTATCAACAAAGGATGCTGGATTTTTTTGAATGCCTTTTCCGCATTGATTGAGATGATCATGTGATTTTATCCTTCAATTTGTTAATGTGGTGTATTAGGTTGATTGATTTTCTTATGTTGAACCTGCCTTGCACACTAGGAATAAATCCCACTTGGCTGTGATGTGTAAGTCTTTTGATATGGTGTGATTTGATTTGCAAGTATTTTTTTGAGAATTTTTACATCTATGTTCTTTAGAAAGATTGGTCTTTGATTTTCTTTTCTTGTAGTGTCTTTATCTGGCTTTGGTTTTAGGTTGATGTGGGCTTCATAAAACGTGTTGAGTAATTTTACTTCCTCTTCAATTTTTTGGAAGAATTTAAACAGGATTCATGTTAATTCTTTTCAAAATGCTTGGTAGAATTCACTTATGAATCTATCTGGTCCTGTACTTTTCTTTGTTGGGAGATTTTTGATGACGGATTCAATTCCTTTAAACGTGATTGGTTTGTAAAGTTCTTGTATTTCTTGTAGCGTCAGGGTAGTTTGTGCACTTCTAGGAATCTGTCCGTTTCTTCTAGGTTGTTTAGTTTATTGGCATACAGTTCCTCATAATATCCTCTTATGACCTTTTTTATTTCTATGGGCTCAGTCGTAACTTCCTCTCTGTCATTTCTGATTGTATTTATTTGCATCTTCCCTCTTTTTTTTTTTTTTGTTACTCTAGCAAGGGAATTGTCAATTTTATTGATCTTCTCAAAGAACCAGCTTTTGGTTATGTTGATTTTCTCTATTTTTTTTTCTGTTCTCAATTTCATTTATTCCTGCTCTAATCTTTATTATTTCTTGCCTTCCGCTTGCTTTGGGATTGGTTTGTTGTTCTTATTCTAGTTTCTCCATTTCAGTTAACTTTTTGAGTTTTGCTCTTTCTTCTCTTTTAATATCAGCATTTAGGGCTATAAATTTCCCTTTCAAGACTGCCTTCACTGTATCCCATAAATTTGGATAAGTTGTGTTCTTCTTTTCATTTGTTTCAATATATTTACTGGTTTCACTTGCAATTTTTTCTTTGAACCACTGATAATTTAGTAGCATGTGGTTTAGTCTCTACACATTTGCGAATTTACCTCTTTTCTGTCTATTATTGATTGCCAGTTTCTTTCTATTATGATCTGAAAAAGTGCTTTGTATAATTTCAATCTTTTTATATTTATTGAGAGCTGCATTGTGCGCTAACATGAGACCTATCCTGGAGAAAGAACCATGGGCACTTGAGAGGAATGCATAACCTCCTGACATTGTATGCAATGTTCTGTATGTCTGTTAGCTCTAACTCATTTATCACTTTGTTCACGTTCTCTGTTTCCTTGTTGATCTTCTGTCTAGTTGTACTATACAATGATGTGATTGGTGTCTTGGTCTCCAATGATTATTGTAGAGATGTCTATTTCTCCCTTCAGTTTTGCCAGAGTTTGCCTTATGAATTTTGGGGCACCTTGGTTAGGTGCATAGACATTTATGATTGGTATATTTTCCTGGTGGATTGTCCCTTTTATTAATATATAATAGCCTTCTGTATCTCTTATAAGGTTGTTTCATTTGAAGTCTGTTTTCTCCGATATTAGAATACTTACACCTGCACTTTTTTGGTTACAATTTGGATGGAATATATTTTTCCAACCTTTCACTTTCATCCGGTTTGTGTCCCTGGGTCTAAGTTGAGACTCTTGTAAGCAGCCTATGGAAGGCTCATTTTTTTATCCCTTCGGTCTGCCTATATCTTTTGATACGCGAGTTTAATCCATTCACATTCAGTCATATTACTGTAAATGCATTATTTCTACCATTTTAATCTTTCATTTCATATGCCATATCATATTTTCATCTGTCTTTTTACTCTTTTGGTTATCCTTTCTCCTATTCTTTCATCTATACTCCCCTCCAAGCCTTTCTCTCCTGTCTTTTTCTTCAGGGCTCTAAAGCTTCCTTTAATATATCCTGTAAAGGTGGATTCTTTTTTATGAACTCTCTTAGTTTCTGTTGTTTGTGAATATTTTAAATTGGAGAAAAATTTTGCGGGATAAAGAATTCTTAGCTGGCAGTTTTTCTCTTTCGGTATTCTGATTGTGTCATGCCACTGTCTTCTTGCCTCCATAGTTTCTGATTTTAAATCCACACTAAGTCTTACTGGGCATCCCTTGTATGTGATGATTTGTTTCCCCATTGCTGCTTTCAGAATTTTCTCTTTATCTTTGACATTTGATGTTTGCAGTAGTGTGTGTCTTGGAGTAGGTCTATTTGGATTTATTTTGATTGGGGTACGGTGTGCTTAGTGGACATGTAAATTCATTTCTTTCATGAGAGTTGGTAAATATTCAGATGTTATTTCCTCAAATACTCTTTCTGCCCCTTTTCCCTTATCTTTCTGGGACTCCCATGACATGTATGTTGTTGCATTTCATGTCATCATTAACTCCCTGAGACCCTGCTCAATTTTTGCCATTCTTTTTTCTCTGCAATTCCAGCTGTCCTGTCTTCGGTATCACTTATTCTTTCTTCTCTCATTTTGAGTCTGCCCCTGTATGCCTTAGTGTGTTTTTGATCCCACTTATTGTCTCTTTCATTCACATGGGCTCTGTTACTTTTCTATTCAGGTTTTTAAATTCTTCTTTGTTCTCATTCAATGGCTCCTTGATGTTGTTTATCTGTGTAGCCATATTGTCTCTCAACTCATTTGTTTGATTTTGGAAATTTTTATGCCCTCATTAATTAGTTGTTTCAAATCCTCCATCTCTTCTGGGGCTTTGATATATGCCTTTTCTTGGGCCATGCCTTCCATTTTCTTAGTATGACATAATTTTTTGCTGTTGTTTAGGCATCTGATTAGGATGTTAGTTTATTCAGATCCTCAATTTTTCTCTCTTTTGTAGGGATTTAGTGGTGGAAACTGTATTTTACTGCTGCTTTTCGATTCTTGTTTCAATTGGATCATTAGGATTGTGCCTGATAGTTACTCAAAACTGGTCTCTTGAATCAGTTATGAGTTGCAGACCTGCTTCCTAGGGTCTTGGTAAGGGAGGCTATGAAGGCCAGAAAAAGCTTCTCTTATTTACTTTTAATTTTCTCATGTGCACTTCCTTGGTTGGCCAGCAGATGGCACTCTTTGACAGCATCTCAAAGGACAGCCCGGAATCTTCCAGGACACCCTGCCATTTCTGGGCAGGGAAACTCGGAATCATGCCCATCTCTACTGGTGCCATGCAGTGCACCCTCACCACCCTGTGATCCAGATCCTTCGTGGTAATGTGCTCCTCAATTGTCTGACACCCCCTCGTGGACAATTTTATATCATTTCCCAGGATCTCCAGCCACAGTGGCCTGGCATGGGTTCCTGCCCCTGGACCTGGGTGCTTTCCAGGAAGCCAGCATTGAAGGCATGGTCATCTGGGCATCCCCCACACATCAGCACCGAGGCCATTCCTTGAGGAGGGGGACAGCAGATACACGGGAGGGTGTCCATGACCTTCTCCAGGGCATTAGCTGTATCCCCAGTGGGGATCACACATGCTGGTGTCCCTTGACCTGCCAGCGCCATCCTCAGTCATCATGGGTGGGTGGGGAATATCATCCCATGCCTGGCCATATTCCCACTTGGGCCCCAGTTGTGAGACCTTTAGGCCCCAAAATTTCTTCATCCCTCTTGAAGGTTGGATACCAGTCAGGCAGGGGAGGATTTGGAGAGGGCGCTCCTGGCCATGGTACAATACTTATGGGGCGGGTAATCATGAGGTGCCTCAGGGAAATTTCAAAATACCCCTGTGTGGCAGATGACCAGACTGGATTGCCATAGAGCTGCAGGGAGGGCATCTATGAGTCTCCTAGGCCTCGCTCCAATTGCCCTCATCTGTGTGGTCAGAGGGGAGTCAGGATGAAGTTGCGCCAAAGTGGGGCGGGAGGGACACTCTTGCCATGGTGTGATCCAGATCCATCCTGCTGCCCTCAGCGACAGTGGTTGGGGACCACCTGATGGCACATCTCTATTGCTTCATTTTTCTGACCTCCAACTGACACCAATATGTGAGGTAGACATTTGCTGGCCACAAACACAGGATCTTCCTCTTCACGGACCCCTTGGGGTGGTCTTGTGAGAAAGATTGCTGTAGTGATTGGAAGGTAGTTTAGGGTACCAGTTTCCCAGGTGCTGCTCCACCTCAGCCTGTAGCCACAGATTTGAGTCTTGTGCCACTTAGATGTATCTCAACTCCATCTTGGCTGGGTGCCTGGGTCCCTGCTTGGACCGACCATACCTCTTTGCACACTGCACCTCCTGCATCCAGTCCAGGAGGGCATCCTGGAGGTTCATGAAGGGCTTCGGCCCTACAAATCCTATTAGCCCTCTTGGAGCTCACTTCACCCCCTCTCTTGGAGTGGGAGTTGCCAATGAACTCCAAGACCTTGATTGGATGAAGGGGTGGAGGAGCTGAGTGCACCAGCATGCAGAGCTGAAACAGACATCTTTGAATCATCGCATAAGTGTGTGCAAGTGCGTCTGTGTCTATGCGCCTGTGTCTGAATGTGCATTTGTACATACACATGTGGCAATATTTTTACTGAGACCACTACCACCCATTGAGTGCCATCTTGCCCTCATCTTTCTCTTCTTGCAACCTCTGACACCCCTCCCTGAGCAAGGGAATTTGCCATAGTCTGTTGCCACCAATGTGCAATGACCCTGCCTAGGTTGTTGTTGTTTATGGTGATTGTTTTCTGTCTCTCCTCTGTGTTTTGGCTCATGGATCACCACAGAATTGGTAGGCAAGTTGGATTTGAACTCCTGAGGTTGAATTCAGGCTTTGGTCGCTTTTGTTCTTGGACGAATTTCCACTGCTCCTCAGATTCTTAGATCAAGATGTTGCCTGTGGTCACTGCTTGCATCACTGTGTCACCTGCATCCTCTGCCCTAATGGCTGTGGGCTCCAATCTAGCAGCCCACTCTCACTGTCTCCTTGCAATTCCCTCTTTGGGTATAAAAGAGGACATAGGCTTGCTGGCTCAAGAAAGAAGACATGTCAGGGGCCAAAGCTTAGCATCATCCATCTGATGCCACTGGCTGCTCCCAGCTTTGATGTAACAAAGGTAACATCCAGTGTGACAAGTTGACCTGGCCTGGACCAGCAGGGCATAGAAACCATACACCAACGTTGTGCCATTTGACTGATACATATATGCTCGCATGTTGAGACACTCTGGATATTCCATATCCTAGGCAATTTTGTGGCATTTGAAATCTGAGAAGTGTTTCAGGACATATATCAGGGCCTGTGGTGAAGTGCACAAAGTCAACGCCCTGGACACCTGCCTCTTTCTTTCACATGTGCTACAGATAGGAACCTTCACCATCCAGCTCTTCAGACTTCACCAACTGTTCTAGAGCTTGGTTCACACTCTGATCCAAGAGAATATCCATGTAGGGGTTAAAGGTGTCAGAACTCCATGGTGGTGGAGACACTTCATCTGAGATCTCCAGTACCCTCCAAAGATTAGTATACATGTCTTCTTTCATCATTCAGTGACCTATGACTCCCTCTTTCTAAAGTTGATCAGTGAAAGGAGATCAAACGAGGTACTTTTTTCATTATTTCATTTTTGTTAAAATTTCTGTGTTTCCATGCTACCCAGAAATTTGACATTTTCCTCTCTCTAAATACAGATGTAGCCACATGCATGTAGAGACAAATAGGTGTTTCCTTGAGCGCCTCTTTTTTTTTCATTTTTAAAGGGGAAATTAACTCTATTAGAACTCTTAAAATGTGCATTACAAACATTAAACACTGAAAAATCCATGTGCTGTCTGCTTTCAATTCTGTTTTCTTTACTTTGTTTTACTATTTGTTTTAGGAGATGACTTTTCATGTGCTTTTTAAACTAAAATGTTTAGCCCAATGGATTAAGGAATGGATGCAGGAGCAGGAGCCACTGAGTTATCATGATTGATTGATTGATATGAATGATTGATTTTTCCCCAGTGATCTCTAGATACAGCAACATCATCTCATAAACAATCCACTTCTGTATAGAGTTAAACACTGAAATTCTTTATAAAATTTAGTCTCACATACATTTGGATACAGCTCCTGGCTGGTGTGCAGTGTTCAGAAGTGTCAAGTGCTAACAAGTTTTCATAGGATGATAACATTATCTCCACACTCTGTGTGGTCCACAAAAATTTCCTCCTTTCCATTCCGGGATTTGATCATCCCCAGCATTTCATGTTTTCTGTGATATTGAGGCAGGTTAGCATAAGGAAAAGAGGGAACATAAGACACAGCTGAGACTGTAGTCACAGCTGGGACCCAGCAGAGAACATGTCTGGCAGAACACATGGCCACAAGACTCCACCCAGAAAACTCCTGAGGTAAAGGCTGCTACTAAAGAACAAAGCCAGAAAGACCCCATGATACCGTGGCATTGAGGTCTCATTTGGAACTCTTTCCAGGGTCAAGGGGAAGCCCCAGATAACTCAAAACAGGCCTCCCATTAGTTCCCTGAGAGCTAACAGGTGGGGATTGTAAGGCAACCAGTCAGAACAGCAAACAGCTGGGTCCCCTTCCCAACATTAGCAAAGGGGAGGACAGTCTTAAAGGCCGAACCTGGGCCCCACATGTGTGACTAACCCTGTGCCACGCCCACAATCCAAGTCTTGGACTGTGTACTTTTCTACTTTTCTTGTTTCCTAATAAATTCTTTACTCCCTTGCCTACCCTATGGTGTGTCCTTAAATTCTCCTATGTGACATAGCCAAGACATCGAGGCCCAGAACCCAGAGTGCTCTGCTAACAATATGTTTCAGATGTGAATATTTTCAAACCTTCAGCTACTCTTATTTCTTTTTATTTTTGTACCATGTGATTTACCCATTGAAAATTCCGTTTAAAATCTGAAATCCTTTTCTTTTAGCAACTTGAGCCTTGGCACATTACTCTTCCAATACCTTGATTGAATGTTGACCCACTACTATAAAAATTCCTTTTCCCTAGCAATATATTTTGTCATTTGTCTCTCTAGGGAAAGCTGTCCCTAGATGACAGAAAATTTAAATTGGGGTGATATTGTAAATTTTTTCAAACCTAAATATTTCTGACTTTCCTGCTGGATTTCTCTTTACCACAGAATTCATTGTGCAATTCACTGGATTCTTAGGCAATTCTTAAAGAACTGCTTGTTTGGTGTGAACAATACCCCCCCCAAAAAAGAAAAGCTCCAAAAAAATGTTTTATCGTGTTGGTCATTTTCACACATAAGTTGTCCTTTCTCAACCCACACATTTACTATGTATTCTTTCCTTCTCAAATTAAGATGCACTTTCTGTGGATGGTGTAGCAAGATCTCTATTTCAGGAAAGATGATAGATGATTGTTTAATGATAGAGACCATGTTATAAGGTCAGAATATATGCAGTGAAAACCACAGAGATGCATATTTTTGGGAAGGTTTTCTGTGTCTTCATAAAGAAGACCTTCATGACACATGGGATCCCTTGCTTCCACTTTCTACTTACCTATGCCTTCTATAACTCCAAGAATGTTTTACTCCAAATGCTTCTCACATGGACCACAAAAACACACACTCCATTCATCTCGGAATGGATCGGGAGCCCAACTCCTTTCCCCCACCCCCAATGCTAAAACATGTCTGACAGGAACTTGGAGATGCACACAGACACCGCACCCTCCTACATGCACACAGTCCTCTCACCACTGCCTCCATGCACATAAACTCCAAAACCCTCAATACATGTGTACCATCTCCAAAGGTATAGAGGATGTTTCAGCTCAAGAATCCAGAACAGTCCTGAGGGTCAGGATGTGTCTGCAGTGACAGCAGAGCTTGTCGGCTCCAGAGGGACCATGTTAGCCTTATACATTAACTGTGGGCGTATGAGAGAGTATGAATTTAGGAATGACTTGGAACTGTTTGGCTCTCCTCCAAAGTTGAGAAAAACAACCTCCATTTTTGGAGCAAGTTTCACAGATCTTTCATGATGGGAGCTAATATACCCAGTGGGTCTCAAATGCAAACAGGCCACTGCTCACATAAATTTGCAACATGTATCAAATACTGATGTATATAATATCAAATGAGGAAAAACAATATGCTGAAATCAGTAATATCCATGTACAATTAGATACAAAATTTCTATAAAACTCATAAGGGTGGAAATAATATTTTTTCCAAGTGCAATGAGTGATTCTTGTGCTGTCATGTAATATGTTTACAATATGCAAAATAGCATGCTTATTACAAGACCAATCATCTTGCCTCCAACCTGTTGCAGAAAAGGATTTTTAAAGTATGTTAGAGGAAGTTAAGATATTAACAAGGCATAGAATGTATTTTTCCTTTGAAAAACAACCAAAAAAGTGAAATAAAGAATTGGAAATGTTGAATCAATATATAGAAAGTATCTATTATAATGGGAAAGTGATATATAACAAAAAAATAGACATTACTGACTTCCTAATTCCAATTGTGAGTAGCCCTATGCAATTTAAACTTTCTTCAGATTTTGACTTCTTAAGAGAAAATTTACTTCATTAAACACATCTGATTTACAAAAGGCAGCCACTGACATAGCTCTTACATACCCTGACAATCTAAGTTCTGTAGATGTTGCATCTGAAATAGTTCTAAACAACATGCCACACTTTATATTTAAAAATTCATCATCACATTTGCTCTTCTCGAAGTGATTCATGAATTTTGCATGGTTCAATCTTGTAACAAAAAATGTGAAGTCGTGTCTATCTATTTATTTTAGCAATGCCAGAAATATTGGGGTCCTGCAAAAGGAATTTCAGTAAGCTGCAATTTATTGAACATTATTTAACATCATCTCTGGGCCACAATAAAATGACAAACATGGCCAAGTCTCTCGACTGAAAATGGGATAAGCAAAATGGTATATATTTAATATACTATGGATAAGTTAATTTCCTTAGGGTGGAAAATATAATAATTTCTGGTTTATCTATAAATAAAACATTTAAATTTAAAATAATGTTGTGAGCTAGAATATAGCTATTTTTCATTCTTCCAGGATCTTTTCACCTTCTTTAATGTTGTTGGAAAATTTAGCAAATAATTTAATAAAAGCACATATACAGGGGCTCACATTCCCCTTTCCCCTATAGTGGATATGGTCTTGTTGGGTGGAAACCATGTTCCAGTATTTGGTATATTTAGGTCCTGGCACCATACGTGTTTCCTCTTTGAATCCCTCCTGGGATATCTTCCCCAGAAACTATCCTGAATCCATAAAATTTCCTGCAGAAACCCATGATTT
The DNA here is from genome assembly GCA_029593785.1 of Cabassous unicinctus. Lineage (NCBI taxonomy): Eukaryota > Metazoa > Chordata > Mammalia > Cingulata > Chlamyphoridae > Cabassous > Cabassous unicinctus. The sequence goes on from JAQZBX010008415.1 coordinate 20,454, forward strand.
AGACCCATGAAACTCCTCAATGAACAGCTTTTATCACAAAATAAATCTTACTAAAATATTATTGGAGAAAGTAAAGAGAAAAAAAAAGACTTGGAAACAGTCTAGAAATGAATATTCTGTGCCATGTGCCAGTTGAGCCCTCAATTTCAGCAGAGTTGCAACACCTACTCTTCAATTAATTGGACTCACCCAGGACACCTTACAAGGAGATGATGATGGACAATACCCATCCCGAGGAACAGAGAGTGCAAGCAAGATAGTTCCATCCATCTGCCCATGGGATCTAAGCTCCGTCTCAATTAGAAGCAGAGTGGTCTTCACCATCCGAAAATCCTCAAGATTGGGGAAAGGACAATAGACTAAAGTAGACTTATTAATCTACTGTAGGCTTATGTTTATTCTAACAATGGAAAAACTCTTATCATGATATAAATGCAGTAGCCAACAGAGATTCTAAAGGATAGGAGAGTGAAAAATAGGTCTAATATGGGGGCATTTTCAGGACATTGGATTTGTCCTGCATGACATTGCAATGATGGCTACAGGCCATTGTATATTTTGTCATAACAAATTGTACAAGACAGACCATAAAGAATAATGTAAACTGTAGTTTATGGTTAATAGCGATGCTTCAATATGTGTCCATCAATTTTAACAAATGCACAACACTAATGAAGGATGTTTCTAATATGGGAAAGTGTGGGACAGAGAGGGAGTGGGGCATATGGGAATCCCTTATGATTTCTATGTAACATTTATGTAATCTAAGCCTTCTTTAAAAAATATATGGCATATATTTTAACATTATAAAATTATAACATGAACAATAATAACATTGTTAAATTAAATTTATATAAAATAATACACACAAGAATATAGCAAGACATAAAATAAAATAATAATAAATATGTTCTTCAAATTTAACTGGGCATCTGGTAATTTTTTCTAAATCAGACAACCCTTCTAGTGAGGTAATATGCAAACATGAAAAATAGAAAGAATAGTATAATAAATCCATAAGTAACTATTATGCTTATTGGACAATTATCAACATTTTGGACCAATTATTTTAAATTTAATTTCTCACCTGTCATATGCTTCAAGCTGTAGGCATTGAGAAGAAATTGTGCCCTTAATTAGCTTATTGTCAACTTGGAGAAACAATACAACAGTCATGATTTAACTAGTGAAGAAGTAGATGATAGAGGGGGCGATGTTGACTGTAAATTTCACAGGATTTTGGGACAGGGTGGGTCATTGTTGACTGCTGTGGTATTGGGTGAGGTAAGCCCAGAGTTGAGACTGGTTAGTTCTGGTAAAATTTGTCTGATAAAAAGAGAAGAGTAGGCATTCCAGGAAGGGTAGCCGTCATAACTAGGTTTTATTCACTGCATTTGAAATCACATCCCCTATGATTCACATTGTAATCTTCAGGGCCTAGGGCAGTTGTCCCTCATCAGAGTATTTCACATTATGCACTACTGCAAATTACATCAGAAATGATGAGTTCTTGAATGTGTCAGTGCAATAGGTGTTCACCAGTCTCTTGTTAATTAAATTCTGGAATATGCTGAATTTAGCTGATTGGGGAGTTGCTAAATATTTCTTTGATTAAAAGTAGTCCTGGGGAGATTTATAAATTGATAAGAGAAACAAAATTCTAATCAGCTGGACAGCTTTATAATAATTCTTATGCAAATCCATGGACACTTGAGTTTAAAGGCACATGTCAAATTAAGGAAAATACAGGATGATGCTATATTTTATCTGCTGAATTAAACTGAACATTTAAAATGGTCTATTTTCTATGTGAGTGCTGGTTTAGTTTGCTAAAAGCTGCTGGGAACAATACACCAGAAATGGGTTGGCTTTATTTTATTCAGTCAAAAGCTTACAATTCTGAGGCTGTGAAAATGTCCAAATCAAGGCATCAGAGATGCCATCTCACTGAGGTTTGGTTGCTGGTGATCCTGGAATCCTGCCATGTGGCAAGTCACAAGAAGCCATCTACTTCTCTTCTGGGACTCATTGCTTCAGATTCTGGCTGTTCTGTCTGTGGTTTCCTCTCTCCTGAGTTCCTTATTTCCAATTGTGTGGCCTTTCCTCTGTATGTCTCTGCTCTTAGTACTCTGTTTAAAGGACTCCAGCAAGAGGACCAAGACCCCTTCTGGGTCACACCTCACTGAAGTAATCCAATCAAAGCACACAGCCCCCAACTGCATCCAATCCAAATAAAAGGGTCCTGTACTCATAGGAATTAATTCACTTCAAGAACATCTTTTCTGGAATTCACCAAAGGACTCAAACTGTCACAAGTGCCAACACAAAATATAGGGTCTATGTACTTAATGTTTTCACTTTTTAGTTCCTGGAGCTTTAAATGCAATGTCAAACTCAAAGATGCTACTTAAAAATATTTCATTGAAATATAATGTAGAAACAGATCAAGGAACATTAAATGATCAATACCTTGTATAAGCTCCCACATCCTCTCTTCCATTCACCAAGTCCCCCACAAGAGTAATCACTAGCCTGACTTCTAACAGCATGAAATAATCTTGCCTGGTTTGGTACTTTATATAAACAGAATCTTACATTAAGTGTTCTCTTTTGTGTCTGGCTCCTTTCATTCGACATTGCATTTGTGAGATTCCAGGGGTACTCATTTTTAAATAACTGTTATTACACAAATAATATATACTCAACATTAAAAATTTCAAACATGTATTTTTTTCTAACAAGAATCCTAAATCAATTCAAGGATTTGAAGGAAAATATAACTAAAGAGATAAAGGATATGAAGACGACACTGGGTGAGCATAAAGAAGAATTTGAAAGCTTCAACAGAAAAACAATAGAACTTATGGAAATAAAAGACACAATGGATGAGATTAAAAATACATTCGAGGCATACAACAGAAGATTTGAAATGACAGAGAAATGAATTAGCAAATTAGAAGACAGAAGATCTGAACTTGAAAAGACAGAAGAACAGAGAGAAAAGATTGGAAAAATTAGAGCAGGGTCTCAGGGAATTGAATAATAGCACAGTGCACACTAACATATGCATCAAGAAGAGAAAGGAAAAAAGGCAGAAAGAGTATTTGAGAAGATAATGGCCAAAAATATCCCAACTGTGATGAAAGACATGGAAACCCACACTCAAGAAATGAAACAGACTCCAAAGAGAATATATCTGAATAGACCTATTCCAAAACACATACTTATCAAAATGTCAAATGGCAAAGATAAAGAGAATTCTGAAAGCAGCAAGAGAAAAGCAATCCATCACATACAAGGGGTGTTCAATAAAACTTAGTGCAGATTTCTCATCAGAAACCATGGGGGTGAGAAGGCAGTGGTATGAAATAATTGAGAAAATTAAAGCAAAAACTACCAGCCAAGAATTCTTTAACCATTAAAATTGTCTTTCAAAGACGAGGGTGAGTTTAAAGTTGTCACAGATAAACAAAACTTAAGAGAGTTCCTTAACCAGAGGCTGGCCCTACAAGACAGACAAAATAAGATATGACAGGTGAAAGTCAAAGGATAAAATGGTTGAAGTAATTATAGCCTTTCCAGTAATAACATTGAATATTAATAGATTAAACTCCCCAATCAAAAGACAGAAGCTGACAGAATGAAAAAAAATATATGAACCATCTATATGCTTTCTACAAGAGACCCACCTTAGATCCAAGGACACAATCAGGCTGAACGTGAAAGGTTGAAAAAAGATATTCCATACAAACAGTAACCAAAAAAGACCAGATGTAGCTCTACTAATATCATGCAAAACAGACATTAAAGGAATTTTTTTTATTTTTGTTTAAATTTGTTTTTTAAATAAAGAAGGACATTATATATTAATAAAAGGGGTAAGTCACGAAGAAGAAAGAGCAATCATAGATATTTATGCACCTAACAAAAATGCCCCCAAATATAGGATGCAAACACTGGCAAACCTGAAGGGAGAAATAGATATTTCTACAAAAATAGTTGGAGACTTCTGTAGACCACTCACATGAACAGATATAAAAACCAGACAGAAGATCAATAAGGAAACAGAGAACATGAACAATATGATAAATGATATAGACCTCACACACATACAGAACATTGAACCTCAAAGAAACAGGATATACATTCTTCTCAAATGCTCATGGTTCTTTCTCCAGGTTAAACCGCTGTTGATTCACAAAACAGAATTCAATAAATTTAAAAAGACTGAAATTATACAAAGCAATCTCTCTGATCATAATTGAATGAACCTGGAAATAAATAATAGGCAGAAAATGGGAAAATTTGCTAATATTTATTGGCTAAACAACACACACTTAAACAATAAGTGGGTCAAAGGAAAAAATTGCAAGAGAAATAAGTAAACATCTCAAGATGACTGAAAACAAGAAAACAACATAAAAAACTTATGTGATGCATGAGAGGGAAATTTATAGCCCTTAATGCATATATTAAAAAGGAAGAAAGATCTAAAATCTCTCTGCCTTTAGAAGACAGGCAGAAATGACCTGGGAAAAAAAATCAATGTTAAGACTATGAGTAGAAGCTGCAGCTGCTGCTATCATTGCCCTTCCCCAACCCCACATTTAGGCAATTTTGAATTCTCCGACATTGGGTTGGTGGCTACAGACAGAGGAACCTTAAGGAATCCACCTAACCAGGAAATGGGAGAAAAAGGGATGCAACCTAAGGTCAATTGAGCTTTTGACCAACAGATTTGATTTGCTGTGTCCCATGAGCACTTCCAGGTGAGGTGGGGCCATGCCACTGATTGCCTAGTGAGCCAGCATGGGACTAAAGAGATCCAACCCTCTCCGTCACTCTCCTTACTGAATAGGACTGTTTCTTGAGGAAGCAGAGGGGAGTGGAATTACTTCCTACCTGGGAAAAGGGAGGGGGCTGCTGGCAAAGGTTGGAGAACATCCTCTAAGAAAGTTTCAATTGCAAGGCTCTGAATAGCCTCCAAGTAGGAACTTCTGCCACATTGCTGCTGTCCCTGTTGCAGCAAACACAATCTAACCAGTCTTTCAACTGAGAAGCCTGATGAAGATTCCCATCATCTGACAGAACAAGGAAGTGCATGTGAGGTCATTAAAAGCAAATAGGTAGAAAACTTTTCTGGCCTTTACAGGCTTCCTCCCCAAAGTCCTTGTAAGTGGGTCAGCAACCCATTACTAAGTCCATGGTCCAGATTTGAGCAACTAGCAGGAACAATTCGAAAGACCTAGAACAGGATGAACCAAGAACCAAAGAACAGCAGTAACACAGAGCCCCCAACCAGTAACTTCCTACAAAAAAGAAAGAAATTGAGCATCAGAGTAAACTCACCATCATAACTAGATGCTTAGACATCAGCAAAAAATTACAAGCCATATTTTTTTAAAAAGGAAAAATAAATGGTCCAAGCAAAGAAATATATCAAATCTCCAGATGAGACACAGGGTTTGAGACAACTAATCATTAAGATTCATACAAATTTCCAAAATCAAATTAATGAGGTGAAAGACAATTAGTCTGTAGAGATAAAGGACAACAAGAACATTTATCTGCTGCCTTGCATGGGGGCTTCCAGGCTCCAGACATGGACACCATGTATGAATTCGTGATTCATGACATGGAGCTGTTGGTGATCCACAGTTATGGCCCCAAGGTGTGGGAAGACATCAGATGGTCCTTTCAAGAAGTTATTATTCCTAAATGATGAGAAAAACCTCAATCATCAACTTAGAAAGCACATAAGGAAAAAGGTACAGTAAGATGAAGAAGAACAACTTCTTGTCAGAAGCATATATGATGAATCCAAAACTTATGATTTGGTTCCTGCTGCAAGCAAAGTTCTCAATCTCAATGCTGGAGAAAACCCCAAATGTCTAGAAAGATGTTTTTTGTCTTTTGTCAAGAATCTGGATACGATAAAATCTTGCGTGTCCTAGGATCTAATGTCAGGGAATTTCTACAGAACCTTGATGCTCTGCATGACCACCTTATGACTATCTATGCAGGCATGCATGCACCTTCCTTTATGTGCACTCATGCAGAAAAGGGCAATGGACTCATTCTCCACTATTATTCAGAGAGAGAAGGACTTCAGGATATTTTCATTGGAATCATCAAAATGGTATCTCATCAAATACATGGCTTTGAAATAAACATGAAGGTTACTCAGCAAAGAAATGAATGTGATCATACTCAATTTTTAATTAAAGAAAGAGTCAAAAGAGGATTTTTATGAAGATGTTGACCAATTTGAAGAAAATGGTACCCAGGAATCACGAATCATACCATATACCTTTCACAAAGCTTTTCCTTTTCATAGTATTTGACTGAGACCTAATGGTCACCCAGTGTGGCAATGCCATATACAGAATGCTCCCCAAGCTTCAGCCTGGGAATGGCAGCCTTTTGTCTGTCTTCTTGTCTGGTTTGTCCTCAGATTGACATTAGTATTCATGGAATCCTCTGACATATCAATAAGGTTTTTGTATTGAGAAGCAAGGAAGGATTGTTGGATGTAAAGAAATTAGAATATGTGGATGAACTAACTGGGACTGAGACCAGCTGCTTATGGCTCAAGGGTCAAATGATCTACTTACCTGAAGCAGACAGCATACTTTTTCTTGTTCACCAAATGTGATGAACCTGGATGTTCTGCCAAGGAGAAGTCTATACCTGATCCCTCTGCATGATGCCACTTGCTATCTTGCTCTTTCGGGAGAACAATTCAGAGAGGAATGCAAACTGACCCAAGAATTGGAAATCCTCATAGACAGGCTGCAGTTCATGTTAAGAGGCATGGAGGATGAAAAGAAAAAGACAGACACGTTGCTGTATTCTGTCCTTCCACCATCTGTTACCAATGAGCTGAGACATAAGCATCCAATGCCTACCAAAAGATATGACAATGTGACCATCTTCTTCAGTGACAATGTGGGCTTCAATGCTTTCTGTGGCAAGCATGCATCAGAGAAGGGGCCATGAAGATTGTAAACCTTCTCAATCACCTCTAATCCAGATTTGACACACTGAATGATTCATGGAAAAATCCATTTGTCTAAAAGGTCAAGACTGTTGTTAATAAATACATGACAGTGAGTGGTTTACCTGAGCCAAACATCCACCATGCACGATCCATTTGTCATTTGCCCTTGGACATGATGGAAATTGCTGGCCAGGTTCAAGTGGATGGTGAACCTGTTCAGATAACAATAGGGATACACACTGGTGTGGTTGTTACAGGAGTCATCAGACAGAGGATACCTCGAAATTGTCTTTTAGGAAATATTGTTGATCTCAAAAGCAGAACAGAAACCACTGGAGAAAAAGGGGAAATAAATGTGTCTGAATATATGTACAGATGTCTTATGATACCAGACAATTCAGACCCACAATTCCATTGGGAGCACAGAGGCCCAATGTCTATGAAGGGCAAAAAAGAGCCAATGCAAGTTTGGTTTCTATCCAGAAAATACAGAAACAGGGGAAACAAAGCAGTATGATAACTGAGCCTTGTATTGCCAGTTGAAGAGGACTGCAGCTTAGGTTCCAGTTATCCCCTAACATATGCCCAGCCTAGTAGCAATTTTTCCCTATGGATGCATATTTTGCTTTTCCCACTTCAATTATCCAAAGCCTTTTTCCTAGATATATCTCACTACTCATTATTCAACTTTAGCTCTGCCTTTGATCATTTTCTTTAAGGTACATTACCTGAAGTCTGGCTAATGTGAGCTTCATGTGTCTTAAAAGCTACTACAAGCATTACCCTTCATGGTGACATGCAAGTAGTTAGCACCCAATCATTATTTGTTGAATTTAATTAGCAGAAACTGAACAGTGTTTGCCCATGTGTATGTATATCATGTATATCATGGTTTACCAAATCTGTTTAGTGCTTCATATACATGCATATGTATAATTTAATGGCTATAACATAATAAAGTTTATATAGTGTTGGTGTATATTGTTGTAGAAATCATTTTCTAATGTAGTGAATTCTAAGATTTTAGGGGGGAAATGCAATTTATTTTGATTCTTAAAGAATTAATATGCCATGCTAAGAAAATAGTGCATATTTTAAAATAAGCTCATTTCCTCTCAGAAATATAGAGTCCTCATTTTAAAAAGTTGGTACCTCATTCAAATCATGCAGTGAATGAAATTCTTCTAAAATGCTATCTTCTATATCTTATCCCTCTTATTGAATCTCATTTACCACATGCAGCTATCACAGAAAGCTACACCGTTTCACACTGGCTTTTGGCTAAATGTTAAATGCTCTAAACACTCCCAAGAACAAAGCTGGAATCACCACTGGGACACTCCTGTTAGAGCCTTTCCAGGTCTTTCATTCTCAGAAATGAGTTTCATTTATTTAGTTTAGAAGAATGTGCATTAATCCAGGGCATCACATTCAGAAAATGTAGGTGAATTTCAACATAGAATACATTCCTATTGGAATAATAGCCTGTTAGTCTTAAATATCTCTGATAATTTATATCTATCTTTATAAATTCAACGCATAAGCTTTTGTGTAAAACTGTTTTTCTTTAAATTTAGTATTTTGTATCAGAACATCAGTATATGTAAAAATGTTCCATGTTACTATGTAAAAGAATCTGCAATAAATGGTTTTTTTCACTTATCAAAAGAAAAAAAAAGGACAAGAAGACACTGAGTGAGCACAAGAAGAATTTCAAAACCTGAATAGAAAAATAACAGAGCTCACGGGAATGAAAGACACACGAGGTCAGATAAAAAAAATAAAAAAAATTAAAAATTAGACGCATACAACAGCAGACTCAAAATGATAGAAGAATGAATAAGTGATACAGAAGACAAAACAGCTGAAACTGAAATGAGAGCAGAACAGACAGAGAAAATAATGAAAAAAAATTGAGCAGGGCCTCAGAGAGTTAAAAAGCATGAAGCACAATAGCATACGTGTCATGGGAGTTCCAGAAGGAGAAGTGAAAAGGGGCAGAGAATATTTGAGGATATAATGACTGAAAATTCCCCAACTCTCATTAAAGAAATGAACTTATATGTCCAAGAAATGCACCATACCCCAATCAGAATAACTCTGAATAGACCTACTCCAAGACACATACTACTCAGAATGTCAAACATCAAAAATAAAAAGAAAATTCTGATAGAAAGATAGAAGCAAACCATCACATACAAGGGATGCCCAGTAAGACTTTGTGCAGATTTCTAAGCAGAAACCATGAGTTGAGAAGACAGTGCTATGATATAATTCGGATAGTACAGGAGAAAAATTTCCAGCTGACAATTCTTTATCCAGCAAAATTGTCCTTCAAATATGAAGGTGAGTTTAAAATATTCACAAATAAATAGAAACTAAGAGAGTTCATAAAAAAGAATCCAACTTTACAGGAACTATTAAATGGATTCTTACAGTCTGAAAGAAAAAGAAAGCAGAGAGAGTCTTGGAGAAGAGTGTAGAAAGCAAGAATAGTTGAAACAATAACCAAAAGAATAAAAAAAAACAGAAAAAAACTAAGATATTACATATGTAAACCAAAGGATAAAATGGTGAAATTAAGTAATGTATTTACAGTAACATCATTGAATGTGAATGGATTAAACTCCCCAATCAAATGATACAGGCTGACTGAATTTGTGGGAAAAAAAATCCATCCATATTCTGCCCATGAGAGACTAACCTTAGACCCAGAATACAAACTGGCTGAAATTGAAAGGTGAAAAAAGATACTCCACACAAACAGGAACCAAAAAGAAACAGGAGTAGTTATACTAATATTGGGCAAAACAGACTTGAAGTGCAAAATAGTTACAAGAGATACAGAAGGCCATTATATATTAATAAAAGAAATAATCCACCAGGAAAAAATAGCAGTCATAAGTGTCTATGCACCTAACCAGGGTGCCCCAAAATACAAAAGGCAAACTCTGGCAATACTGAAGGGAAAAACAGACATCTTTACAGTAATTTTTGGAGACTTCATATATGACTCACAGCATTAGATAGAACAACTACACAGATCAAGAAGGAAACAAAGAACTTGAACAATATGATAAACAGCCTAGACCTAGCAGTCTTATACAGAATGTTACCTGCCAAATTCAGCAGATTTTACATTCTTCTCAAGTGCCCATGGATCTTTCTCTAGGATAGGCCACATATCTCACAATGCAGCTCTCAATAAATATTTAAAAATTGAAATTATACAAAGCACCTTTTCAGATAATGGAAATGAAACTGAAAATCAATAATAAATGGCAAAGGGAAAATTCACCTCTAAGCCATATGTTCAAGTGTTCATGAGCTGTTGTCTCGGTGGGTGGAGACCCATACAATAACCAAAAGAATATTGAATTCCTATCCTAGAGAGTACTGCTACATTCTTTCAGAATGGCAAGAATCCCCTGAGTACAAGGGTACTGCCTAGTGAAGGAAAACATACCATTATGCCAGATCCTTGATACTGATGATTATACTTATGAACCATTACTTGTGAAATTGAAACTTAGCCTACTATTATATATTGCCTAAGAGTTACCTCCTGAAAGACTCCTTGTTATTCAAATGTGGCCTCTCTCTAAGTCATGTAAATGCACTACCTTCCCCCCAGCATGGGATATGACTTGCGAGAATGAGGCTTTCAGGCATCAAGGGACTATTCCCAAGGCCAACTAACAATGCACCCAGAAAAAGACCTTCACCAAAAGGAGGAAATATTGGGATACTTATGTGGCTCAAGCAATTGGGCTCTCATCTACCATATAGGAGGTTCAGAGTTTGATTCCTGGGGCCTCCTGGTGAAAGGCAAACTGGCCCATGTGGCAAGCTGGCCTAAGCAGAGAGCTGGGCCACACAGAGTGCTAGCCCATGCAGGAAAGCTGGCCTGTGCAAGAGTGCTGACCCACACAAAGAGCTGACAGAGCAAGATGATGCAATAAAAAGAGACACAAAGGAGAGACAATAAGAGACACAGCAGACCAGGGAGCTGAGGTGGTGCAAGAGATTGAGCACCTATCTCCCATTCCAGAAGGTCCTAGAATCAGTAACCAGTTCCACCTAAAGAGAAGACAAGCAGACACAGAACACACAGAGAGCAGGGAGTGAGCACATAAACAATGGGTGGGGGTGGAGAATAAATAAATAATTTTTAAAAATTTTAAATTTAAAGGAGGGGGGAATATTAAATATAAAATGAAATTTTATGGCTAAGAGATTTCAAATTGAGTCCAGAGGTCATTCCAGGTTATGCTTACATATTCCTCAACAGAATCTCATTAACTGCTGCTGTAAACTGTGCCTCAAACAGTGGGGCTTCTGAGGGCTCTAGAGACATCTGAACATTATAGGCAGGGCAGACAAGCTCAGGAATTCAGCACCCTGTCACAGGGCCTTACTTTGGAGTTTATACACCTCAGTGCAACAGAGTTAGATTCATTAATAATTTCCCTAAACATGGTTCTTCTGCCCATTTTAATTGAACCTATAATTAGCATGATACATGTTAAATATGTCATAGAGACTTAAATCTTTGCTCTGTTCATGTGCCAGTTGAGCCCTGAATCTCATCAGAGTTGCAACACCTACTCCCCAGTTCATTGGACTCACCCAGGACAACTGATATGGAGATGATGATGGACAGCACCCTTCCCAAGGAACAGAGAGTGTCTGCAATTGCCAGCAAGATAGTTCCATCCATCCCATGTGATCTAAGCTCCCTCTCAATTAGAAGCAGAGTGGACATAACCATCCCCAAACCCTCAAGATTGGGAAATGAACAGTGGACTAAAATAGGCTTATTATTATTCTATTATAGAATTATTATTCTAGCAATGAGAGAGCTTTTATAATAGAAATAAATGCCATTGCTACAAGAGGTTTTAAGAGGAAGGAGAGGAAAGACTAGGTGTAATATGGGGGCATTTGGGGGACAGTAGAATTGTCCTGCATGACACTGCAAGGGCAGATACAGGCCGTTATACATTTTGTCATAACCTGTAAAATTGTGCAGGGTAGATTGTAAATTATAATGTAAACTACAGTCCACAGTTAGTAGCAATGCTTTAATATGTGTTCATCAATTGTAAGAAATGTACCACACTAAAGAAAGACACTGTTAATGTGGGAAAGTGGGGAAGGGGAAAGGGTTGGGCATATGGGAACCCCTATATTTTTATGTACCATTTATGTAATCTAAAGCTTCTTTAAAAATAAAAAAAAAAATTGAATTAGAAAAAAAGCAAGGAAGTTAAAAAACATGATAACATGGATGAACCTGGAGGACATTATGTTGAGTGAAGCAAGGTAGACCCAAAAGGACAAATACAATATGATTGCACTATTATGAACTAAATATATTGTGCAATCTTATGGAGTTAATAACTTGAATTTGGGACATCAGAAAATAGAATGGGTTTCGAGAATGGAAAGCTGGGGCATAACTGGTGCAGAACTGGTCAAAAAGATGTGTTATTTTTTGGAAATGAATAGAAAAGGTGAAAGCACATCATAGTGTAGGTAACCAGCAGTGCTATTATATGGGTAGGACAGTTGTTGAAAGGGAAAGTCTAAGGTCATAGAAATTACTAACAGGAAAGCTAAAAAATGTAACATGGGACTATATAGCATACTAAGCCTTCATATGAAAAATGAATAGGGGTAATACTGCATATATAAGAATGTTCTTTCTTTGAAACTGAACAAATGTATGTTAATGTTGCAAGATGTAAATATCAGGAAAAAAACATTAGGCTAACTGAAAGAAACCAGACACAAAGTACTATGTATGGTATGATTCCATTTATTTAATATGTAAATATAAATCAATTTATAAAAATGAAATTAAATTAGTGGTTATAGAGGGCTGTTGATAGATAGAGGGATTGAGAGGTGACTGCTAAGCATCTGGAGATTTTCTTTTGGTGTAATGAAATTGTTCAAAAATTTTTTGGTGATGAATGCACATTGTGATTGTACTAAAAGCCATTGATTATACACTTTGGATAGATTGTATGGTATGTGAATATATCTCAATAAAAATGCTTTAAAATAAATGAATAAATATGCAAGAATAGCCCAAAATAGCAGCCATGTATAGCAAGGCAAGCATAGAGAGGTAGAGGTGATGAATTTTTTGTTTGTCTGTTTTTTGTTATTATTATTTTTGAAATAATGAAAGTGCTCTAATTATGAGTGAAGTGATGAATGTACAACTATGTAATTATACCAAATTCCATTGATTGTATACTCTGGATGGATTATATGCTTTACTACAATATACCAATAAGATTGATTTGTTTAAAAATTTTACAAGTCATTCCATTAATAATGGCATGTTTCACTATATTTCAATTTTACATCAATTTAAAAAATATAATAAAAAATAAGAAAAAGAAATCATGCTGGTTCTGTTCAAATTTCCTCAAGGGTGAGTGTAGGGGCTTCCTATTCCAACCAGTTCAGTAGAGGTAGGGCCTGAATATAATAGCCTTGTGGGTGGGAGTGTCTGGGTGGTGGTACAATGAAGCATTCATTATATATAAACAAATATATGTATATACACATATACATATATGTATATATCTATAAAAGTATACATATATACACATATATATTTATATTTATGTAATACTTTTAACATTTTGAATACATTAATAGATTTTTGTTTGTTTGTTTTCCTATGTTCACCTGCATTTTTTCTGTTTATTCAGTGTGTATGCTTATTCTCCATCTGTAGCAGTTTGGCAGTCTGATACAGTTATGAATTCCAAAAATAGATATTGGATTATTCTTGTAAACTGGTCTGTTCATGGGGGCATGATTAATTTATGATTAGGGTGTTGATTGGGCCACATAAGTAGGGCATTGAGCCCCACCCCTTGGTGGGTGGGGTCTCAAAGATAAAAGACCTGGCAAAGGACAGAGTTGGAGTAGTTTTTGAGTTGGAGTAGTTTTTGAGTTGGAGTTCTGATGCAGAGTTTTGATGCTGGAGCCCAAGGAAGTAAGCCCACAGAGCAGCTTGATTGTGAGGAAGGAGAGAAGCCTCCAGGAAAAGAGACAAGCTGTTCACTTGATAGTCTACAGCTGGCCTTGTGGAGTGAAGCAAGCCTGAGCCCAGAGACAAGCAAGCCCCAGCAATAGAGGAACCCAGGAAGCCTGTACCCTCACAGATGTTGGTAGCCATCTTGCGCCAACATGTGGCAATAGACTTTGGTGAGGGAGTAACTTATGCTATATGACCTGGTAACTGTGGACTTTTACCCCAAATAAATACCCTGTATAAAGACCAACAGATTTCTGGTATTTTGCATCAGCACCCCTTTGGCTGACTAATACACCATCTTACATACAGGATTGGCTAAGATCATTCTTTAGAAGACAAGACCAGAAAGAACCAGCATTAAAAAGAGTTGCCCACAGCTTTGTCCAAATACACACCCAAAAAAGATCAAGCACTTCAATGGTAGGAACAAAGGTCTGAGAAAGCAGAGCCAGACCTGGGTCCAGCCCGAAATGCCAGAACTGAGGTCTGTGTGGGCTCTGTAAAAATGAGGGGAATGGCTAAATCTCTACAGTTCTCCTTTCATCCTTTCAAGTTTAAGGATGCAGCAAAATGTCTTTTCAGAGACCACACATCCCCACCATCTACCTTCGGTATGAGAGTGAGCAAACAGCTTAATCTCCCAGCTCTGTATCAGAGAACAACAGTCACTCTGAGAAAATTCTCAGGAACTGAACCTGATTGCAAGATCTGCATGAGTCCATGCCTAGAGGAAACAGACCCAGACTAACAAGCATTGCAGAGCTGTGGGTTCACCCACTGATCATATACATGTCCACAAACACAGCACCCTCAGAGGGGAGACCCAGAAGAGGCAGGTCTTGTCATGACCCACTCTATCCCAACCAGTTATGAGACAATATACAAAAAAGGCTAGTATTTAGCCTTTTGGTAATGGCAGCTTTAATGAGAAATGAGGCAGGGAGGATAGGGGATGTTTCAGTGGAAGGGCCATCCCTTTTCTCACTGGGAGATCACAGGGACTCTATGAGGATTTCACCAATGAGGGGACATTTGAGCAGAGACTAGAGGAAATGAAGGAGAGAACCACATGGGTATCAGGGACCAGGAATTCAAGGGAAAGGGAGTGATGAGTGAGGCAGAGACATACTTTGCACACTTCAGGAGTGGGAAGGGAGAGGAGTGAGGTCAGATGGTTACACAAGGTCAGATCAGGTAGGACTTTGTGGATGATATGATATTTTGGCTCTTATTCTGATGAGTGAGAAAGGTATCGGTGGGTCTGATGGGAGAAAAGACCTGACTGGTTTCCCTGGCACTCAGGGGAGAACTGAATGCAGGAGTGAGGGTGGGAGCAGCATGGCTAGGAGGAATCCACAGTAATCCTGTCAATCGATGATGGCGGGTCAGGCCAGAGTAGAAAAGGGAGAGGCAGAGAAGTGTTCAGAAGTGGGGATGGTCTGAAGCCAGAGAAGATGAGGTGGAGAAAGAGAAATCAGGAAAGACAGCAAACCTTTGGGCTGAACACCTGTTGGGATGGAGTTGCTGTACATGAATAAAGAGGGAGATACAAAGGAGAAAAGGTTTGGGAAACTATTCTAAACTTCTATTATGACTCTTTATACAGCCACATGGAAGTGTCATGGAGGTAACTCTTTGGAAAACTGAACTGCAGAGAAAGATTTGGATGGATACATAAAATTGGACCTCATGGCAGTGTAAATGGTGTTTAAAGCCAGGATACTGGATGAGA
Organism: Cabassous unicinctus; assembly: GCA_029593785.1. Taxonomy (NCBI): domain Eukaryota; kingdom Metazoa; phylum Chordata; class Mammalia; order Cingulata; family Chlamyphoridae; genus Cabassous; species Cabassous unicinctus. The sequence goes on from JAQZBX010008415.1 coordinate 36,249, forward strand.
GCAGGAAGAAGATGAGATGCTGAGGAAGAAAAGAGATCTAAGGACTGAGCCCTGGGACAAAACTAAGAAAACCAGTAAAGTAAACAGAAAATCTGTGAGGCCAGATTTAAAAATAAACAGGAGAATGTGATGAACCTGAAGCTACGTGATGGAAGAAATTCAAAGAGACAGGAATCAATTGAATTCTTGAACCTCTTCCTCCTTGGCTTGCCCCATTCCAGGTATAGTGACTCCATCACAGGTGTTCAGGCCACAACTCTGCCATGTTTCTTGACTGAATCTCTATTTTTCTACATGATACATGCACCCGATAAGCAGATCCCTTACCTCATCTTCACAACACATCCACACCTGGCCCCTTCTCCATTCCTTCTCCACTCTGTTACAAGTGCCTTTCTGTGCATTAACCATTAACTGGGGTGGGTTTCTCTACATTAGCATATGTTCACTTCATCTTATAACTGTGAGGACAATGTCTTTCAGCTGCCATATTCTTTCATGATTTTTTCCTTCTTATGGGCTAAAACCTTGTAAATATTTGCCAAATTGATCTACAGATTTAATGCATTCTGTATTAGACTCTCCATTGAAACTTTTGTAGAAATTGTCAACCTGTTTCAAAATTCATATGAAACCATAAAGGACCCCCAAATAGCCAAAACAACCCTGAAATAGAACAAAATAAAAGGACTCACACTTGCCAATTTCAAAATTTTTACAAAGCAATGATAATTTAGACAGTGTGGCACTGGCACAAGAATAGACATAGATCAATAGAATACAAATGAAAGTCAGATTTAAACTCACATGTCTATGTTCAATTGTGTTAGACAAGGAAGCCAAGACCATTCAATGGAGAAATAATAGTCTCCTCAAAAATTGGTGCTGGACTACAGGATAGCCACATGCAAAAGAATGATATTGGACCCATACTTCGCACTACATAGAAATATCAACTCAGAATGGATCAAAGATATAAAGGTAAGACTAAAACTATAAAACTCTGAGAAGAAATAATAGGGGTAAGTTTTTTTATCAGCTTGGGTTTGGCAAATGATTATTTGATATGACACAAAAATGAGGAGCAAAAAAAGAAAAACAGATAAATTAAGTGATCAAAATTTAAAAATTTTGTGCCTCAAAGTACACCATCTGTAAAGTAAAAAGACAACCCACAGACTGCAACAAAATGTTTGCAAATCATATCTGATAAGGGACTTGTATTTAAAACATACAACAATTAAATGGGCAAAGTATCTGAATAGACATTTCCTAAAGGAAGGTTAATGAATGGCCAATCAACATATAAAAATATGCTCAACATTATTAGTGTTAAGGAATTTAGAGCCAAACCATAAGGCAATAGAACTCCATGCCCACTAGGATGACTGAAATCAAACACAGATAATAAAGAGTTGTTTTGGATATGGAGAAATCAGGACCCTCAAACGCTGCTGGTGTGTATCTGAAAGGATGTGGTTACTTTGGAGAATACTTAGGCAGTTCCTCAAATGATTAAACACAGAGTTATCCCATGATCCAACAATTCTACTCCTAGATATATATTCAAGAAAAATGAAATCATATATCCATAAAAAAGCTTGACTGCAAATATTTATAGCAGCATTAGTCATGACAGCCAAAAGTTTGAAATAACCCAAATACCCACGAGTTGATGGACAGATAAACAAATGTGGTATTATATGCATACAATGGAATTTGGCCAATAAGAAGGAATGAAGTACTGCTACATTCCTCAACTTCGATGAACCATGAAAACTTTATGCATGGTCACAAAAGACCGCGTATTTTATGATTCAATTCATATGAAAGTCCGGAAAAGGAAAATCTGTAAGACTACAGGTTGCTTAGAATTGTGATAAAATGGGCAGAGAGTGTGGTGATAGATAAATGGTATTCTTGAAGTGAATTCATTCTTGAGGTCATAAAAATGTTCTAAAATTGGCTATAGCAAGCCTGTATCTTTGAATATATTTAAAAACATTGAATTCTACATTTTAAATGGGTAAACAATATGCTATGTAAATTGCCTCTTAATAAATCTTTTAAAGAATTTGTGTGAGCATCATATATCTGGTGATTATTCCTTAAATAAAGCATCAAAAGGGTGACCTGCTATAGGAAAAAACCTGAAAAACTGGGATGGATCAAAATTCAAAGTTTATTTGCTTGAAAAGTCAATGGTAAGACAATAAAAAGACAAGCCACAGATTGATAAAAATATTTGCAAATCTTACCTCTAATGAAAGATTTGTATATAAAACAAAGCACTCAAAATGTCACAAATAAGAAAACAACAACCTCAGAAGGGCAAAATGTGCAAGACATTGGAATAGACACTTTTTCCAGGAACACAAGGAGTTAGAAAATAAGCACATTAAAGGATACTTAATATCATTAGTCTTCGGTTTATGCACATTAAAATTACAATGAGATACCACTAAATATCTGTTAAAGTGGTGAATAATTTTTTAAAAAATCAAATGAACAATACCAAGTGGTAGAGAAGATATAGAGCAACTGGAAATCTCATACATATTAATAGTGTTATTTCAAGATATCCCTCTTTTCAAAAACACTGTGGTGATTTCTTATAAAGTAAAACACACATCATGTGACCTACCAATTCAACTCCTATGAATTTACCCTAGGTATTTTTAAATTTTTGTTCATGCAAAAATATGCACACAAATGTTTTAGTATATTTAGCTATAATTATCAAAACTCAAAAAACAAAAACAATAAAAACACACAAGTTTCCATCAATTAGTAAATACATAAAGAAACTGGTACATCATGACAATGAAATTCTACTCAGCAGTAAAAAGGAAGTAAGTACAGGTAAACATAGCCCACATGAATCTAAAATGCATTATGATCAGTAAAAAAGCCAGACTCAAAAGGCAACATACTATATGAATAAATTTGTTTGACATTCTGACAAAGGAAACACGAGTGGACAGAAGACATCTAAGTGCCTGCTTGTGTTGGGAAGGAAGAAAGTGTTGACTACAATGAAGTACAAGAGAACTAAAAGGGTGACCTATACCTTGAATGTGTATGTTGTTACCAGACTGTAAAGAGAACTATACACTGAAGGGTGAATTTTATGCATATAAATCATACCTTATAAAAAAGAACAATAGGGTGATGTCACCAAGATGTCAAAGGGAGACACTCCTCAGTTGTCTCCAACAGCAGTATTGAGCAACAAGCAAAACTTAACACAGCCATCTTTCTCAAGGCTCAGAAAACACCTAAAGAGTTGCATTAACTAGGCAAATACTGAATCATAAAAAGACAACTTTAAAACAGTAGGAAAACTACACTGTGCCTTGGCAGGCCCTTTTGACATCCCTCACTGTCTCATCAAGGAACTGGCCTATGCTCCCAATGAGGGATCCAGGTCCCAGTTCTGGAGAGAGTAGAATAATGCTTGTGCACATATTGGGTGAATGAATATCTGTGACAGAGTGACTGGTGGCAGCCTGAAGGAAAGAATCAGTACACTTATCTCAAGCTTAACATTCCAGAGCACTATGGAAGAGCAGTCAGATCATGGCTGCCTGGGACAAAGGAGTGTGGACTTCGGGACATACCTGAGGCAACTGGGACCAGAGAGATAAACTGTTTCCTGGGAATGCGGGGTTGGTAGGATCCACATGGAGGGGGAATTCTTGGGTCCATGGATGCAAGCCCAGGATAGTCCAATGCACAGTACAGATTACCAGGAGTGGAGGTGAGGGAAAGTGGGGATAACACATAATTGGTATATGGTTTCTGTTTGGGTTGATGAGAAAATCCTGGTAATGGATGCCGATGACAGTAACACAAGACTGTGAGTGTGATTAATACCACTGATTTGTAAGATTGGGAGTGGTTAAGATGTAAAAGTTTATGTTAGATATATGTTTCTATGATTTATAAAAAGAAGAGCATCCAAAGATTCAATGCCACTTAAATGCAATTCATGACCCTAGATGGGATCTAACATGGAGGAGAAAAGTCTCAAAAGTATATTAGTGGTGTGAATATTCTCGCTGACCTGATTTATTGATAATCAGGGTAGGCTAAACATTTGCTATATCAGAAACCATGCATGTGTCCCCAGACCTAGTTTTTCTCCCTAGGTCTGGTTTTTAGAATGCTGTTGATAAACTAAGCCTGATTTATTATATGACCATCCTGTATGGCAAAAGACTGTAACTTTGGATATCTTTGGTCAACCTTAAGAGATATAGCAGGGGGACAGATGTGGCTCAGGTGGTTGGGCATCTGTCTCCCATATGGAGGGACCTGAGTTTGTTCCCCGGGAACTCCCTGTAAAAATTAAAAAAAGAAAAAATATACAAGGTGCATGGGCCACCAGGCCCCATGCGTGGGTGCACCTCCAGGCCCCGCGAGTGGGTGAGCCATCAGGCCCCATTCGCGTGTGCACCTCCAGGCCCCGCGAGTGGGTGAGCCACCAGGCCCCACGCACAGGTGCACTGCCAGGCCCCGTGAGCGGATGAGCTGTCAAGACCCATGAGCGGGTGAACCACCAGGCCCCATCCGTGTGTGTGCCCTCAGACCCTGTGAGCATGTGAGCCATCAGGCCCCATCCACGGGAGCACCATCAGGCCCCGTGTGCGGGTGTGCCACCAGGCCCTGCAAGCTGGTGCACCACCAGGCCCCATGCACGGTGCACTGTCAGGCACCATGAGCCACGCAGCAAGATGATGACATAACAGGAGAGTGACACAAGGGAGAGCCAAGACGAGATGCACCAAAAAACCAGGAACTAAGGTTATGCAGGCGGTAGGATGCCTCTCTCCCACATCGAACATTCTGAGGATCAAATCCCAGTGAAGACAGGAGGAGAAGGATGGGAAGAGAGGGCAGGAAACGGACACAGAGAGTTGCCCAGTGAATGGTCACAGAAACAGCAAAAACGGGTGTGGGGGGTAAAAATGGATAAAAGTAAATAAATAAATAAATCCTTAAAAAAATGTGTAGGGGGGAAAGATATGGACTATAGTTAGTAGTAATACTTTGACGATGCTCGTTCATGATTTGTTAACAAATGTTTCACAACAATGCAGGGTGTTTGGGTGGGTTGATGTGTGACAGCCCTATATGATGTTATGCATGTTTGTTTTGTAAGTTCACGATGTTTACTGAACACTTATAGTTTATGTATGTTCATGTATGAATGATATACTTCAATAAATTGTTTTAAAAAGGTATATTAGTGTCTCATATGAAAAAATGGAATAAAGACTGTAAGCATTATACAATGTTAAATTTCTTGAAGTTCATAACTGTACTTAAGGTAGTTATATAAGCAAATATCCCTGTTTTTAGGAAATATACATGGAAATATATTTGAGGAACATGGTATATACAATTTACACTCATGTTTAGAAAATCATAGATTGATAGGGAGATGAACTGATAGAATAATATGGCAAATATGGAAAAATATTAAAATTTATATTTATGGATATCAGGGGAGGGAGTATCAGTTGGGAGTTCTCTGTAGGTATTTTGTATTATTTTTGCAATTTCCTGTAAGTTTGAAATTATGTCAAACTGAAAAGTTGAAAGAAAAAAATACACATCAAAGGATATGAGAAGGGAATTAAAATGATACATTATAAAAATCAATTAAACATAAAAGAAGGCTGTAATGGAGGAACTAAATAACTAAATTACGTATAGAAACAACTAGCAAAATGGAAGGTAGTAAGCCCTTTATAATAATTACTTTAAATGAAAATGTATTAAACTCAAATTAATTAGAACATAGATTGGCATGTGTAAAATATGATACAACTATATATTATCTTTAGATCCAAAGGTACAAATAGGTAGAAAGTGAAAGAACAGGAAATGATATTACAATACTGCATGCAAATAGTAACCAAAAGAGACCTGAGCTGGATATAGTAAAAGCAGACAAAATTATGTCAAATCTTATTATAAAAGGCAAAGAAGTATATTATATATCTATAAAAGGGCCACTCTATCAAGAAGATATAATAATTATAAAGGTATAAGCATAGTGCAGAAAGCCAAGATACATGGAGGGAAAACAGCGACAGAATTGAAGGGAGAAATAGATCCACAATAATAGTTGGAGATTTCAATTATCCACTTTCATATATGTTTAGAAAAACTAGAAAGAAGATAAATATGGAAATAGAGGACTTGAACATACCAAGAACCAGCTAGACCCAGCAGAATATATATTCTTCAAGTACACATGGACTATGCTCCAGGTTAGAACATATGTAACCCCACAATTTTTGTAGAACACTAATCATAAGTATCTTCTTTGACCAAAATGGATAAAAACTAGAAAAAATCAATAATGGAATTGGAAAATTCACAGATATGTGGAAATTAAACAACATACTCATAAACAATCAATGGGTCACATAAAATCACAAGGGAGATTAGAAAACACTGTGAAATAAACAAATGAATACACAACATAGCAAAACTTATAGTATGAGATGAAAACATTGTCTATAGAGAAATTTATAGCCACACACATCTACATTAAAAAAGAACCCTCTCTATTGCATAATACATAACATAATTTTACATCATAAGGAACTAAAAAATAAAATAAAAAAGGAAACTAACCCAAAGCTAGCAGAAGGAAAGAAATAATAAAGAATAGAATGGAGAACAATTTGATAAAGAATAGAAAAACAACAGAAACAACAAAAAATAAATAAATGTTGGTTGTTTGAAAAAAGCAACAACATTGAAAAACCTATAGCTAGACACATTAAGAATAAAGACTCAATTTACTACAATCAGGAATAAAAGTGGTTTCATTACAACCAACCCTGGAGGAAAAAAAAAAAGGATATGAGAGAATACTATAGAATACTATCAACAATTGTACACAAATAGATTAGATAACTTAGATGACATGGAGAATTCCTAGAAATATACTTTGCCTTCTTTATTTACTCTTAAAAATGCATTATTCTGGGAGGGAAAAAATGTCATAGTGTATATTTTTAAAAAACCAGGTCTTTTGGGTAATCATGTATTATATTTTTATGTTACTCTTATATAACACTTAAATTTTTATGTTACTTTTTGTCTCTCTATTCTGGCTCTTCTACAACATGCTTGATAAAGTGATCACTTTGAGCAAGCAGGTGCCATTGTGTGGGATTTATCTGGCAAATAAAACAGTCAATTGTTGGCCCTGTGGAGATTAAGTTGAGTTTAGAAAAGATAATTTAAAGTAAAAAGAATACATTAACATATTTCCAAATTACTTAATTTTTTGAGATGGGGGAAATCTCTTCAAAAGAACAGTTATGTTAACTGAAACCTTAAGGATCTGGCTGGGCAAGTTCTTAGAAAAATCTGCATAAAATATGAATTAGTTTAATGGGAACTTGTACAAAATCCCTGAGACAAGAGAGTCTTCTCTCCCTAGAACATACGAGCAGAATGCTATTTGAATGGACTGAACTGGGGAAAGTGGAGAAAGGTTTTCAGAGTCTGAGGCCATTGTAAGTCCTATGGTTCTTGTTCTAAGGCCAGTGGGAACCCATCAACAAAGTGAAAGCAGGACAGTGATTGATGAGACTTCTATTTCCAAGAGACCCTTTTAGGTGCAGAATGCATTGAAATAAGGACTAGAGAATACAGCCAGAGAAAACATAGACATATACTGCTGAATTTTAATTATTCAGTGATGGTTCCCCATATGGCTTGATGAAAGAAAAGCACCTCTGGCATATTCATTTGGAGAAGGAAGTCAGGAATAATTTAAGTTTCATTCCTTGGACACCACTTTGATCAAGTGCAGAAGATATACTTTAATGTCTGCCTGAGTCAGCTTGAGGGTGACACTACTGGTGTAACCAAAATTGTGAATGTATTTTAATTGCCCTTGTAAGAGTCTGGATGCTATTGCTAAAAAAAGAAAACAAAATAGAGTTACAATGACTAAGAGATTTTTAAATGGTATCAGGGAGTTTGTGGGAACATGGCCAATGGTTTAGGCAGATAAGGCTTAGCTCTCACTAAACAATAAAGAAAATGCCAACGGCTGCCTTGGAGACCAGTTTTGGGGCACAGCAAACCAGGAAGGTGCTTAGCAACTCCCAGAAGAGTGAGGGTCAGAGAAAGGAAGAAGCCAAAACAAATAATCCTAAGTTATTAAGCCTCCCGGCTGCCGGGAAGGGCTCCCCTCCCCACCTCAGAGATATTAAGCAAGGGTGAAACACCTGGTGAACTGTATCTAACTGAGAGTTGAGCAGATGTCTACCTCCATGAGAAGGTGCTTTGAGTCATCTAGGAGGGTACTGGGCAGATAGGGAAGCCAGGAATAATCGTGGGTTGCATACCTCAGTGGCTAGAAGCAGCACACATACCCGGCCATCAGGGTGGACAGACTAGGTGGAGCCCCTGGTCCCCTGCTCCAAATGGAGTGTGACAGCAGATTCCCTGTGAGGAAGAGGGATCTGGGAGGGCAGAGAGTGATTTCTTGGAGGAGAGTTTAGCCAGCTGTGCCCCCCTTGAATATTGGAAGTGACCCCAACTCAACAGGACAGGGAAGGGGATCTCCTCAGGCTGGCGGTCACACCCAGCCACCTAGGTAAAGAGAAGAATTACATCAGAGAGGAGGCAGAGACAGGCAGCAGTCAGCACCACTACAGCTGACTGCAGGGGATCTAACCTGCCTGAGGGAAAAGGGGCAGATAACTTTCTGAAAGGCTAATTAACACAAGGAAGCAGAAGAGCTCAGTGGAAGAATTCCTGCCTAGCATATATGAGGTCCCTGGCTCAATATCTGGCTCATCCTTGAAAACTGATTCACCAGGTTATCAGGGATCCAGCTGAAACTTTATGACGGAACATATAGACATTTTCTTTGTATTAGCTTTTCTTGGATCTCTTCTCTGAAAATAAAACAGTTTTCTTTTCCATTATTTCCCTTATTTTACTCACTAAAACCCAGTTCAAAACCTGCAGAAGGCAGGCTGCAGGCTGAGTGAGTGAGGAACACCAACAGCCTGAGTAGATGCTTAGGGGTCTAAGAGAGAAAGCTGTTTTTCTGTTTTGTTTTTTTGTTTGTTTGTTTGTTTGTTTTTGTTTTTTTTTCTTTCTTTCTTTTTTCTTCTGTCTCATTTTTTAAAAAACATGTCACTGCTCTCTTGTTTCCTGCTTGTTTTGTATCCCCTTCCTTTGTTTATCTGCTTGTTTATTTTTCTTTTTTATTCTTTTTTCTTTTTTGGTTACTGAATTACTCTACCTACACTATTTCTTTTTTTTTCCATTTTTTAAATTTATTGAAGTATATCACCCACATGAACATACATAAACAATAAGTGTATAGCAATAGTTGTGACCTTATAAAACAAACATCATACAGTGTTTTCATACTTTATCTTACCACACATACCTTACATGGTTACTAAACATATTTAATTAATGATTAAAGAGCATCCTCAAAATATTACTACTAACCAAAGTATTTTCCCCCAACCCACTCTATTATTATTATTTTTATTATATCATTTATACATGAACATACATAAACAATAAGTGTATAGTAAAAGTTGTGAACTTACACAGCAAACATTCATAACATCATACAAGGGTCCCATACATCAATCCTCCACCAACACCTTGCATTGTCATGAGACATTTGTTACAACTTATGAAAGACTATTGTCAAGCTCTTACTGCTGATTATAGTCCTTATCTTACATTTGGTGTATTTTTCCCCCAACTCACCCTATTTTCATTTTTTAAATATATCTTAATGACAGAAGTTGGAAACTTACAAAATAATCATGCACATGTGCAGAATTCCCAAACAACACCCCTATCTACCTCTAGGTTTAATGTGCTATTCAGTCCCTAGATTATTCTCTAACTTTCCATCAATTGGCATTTACATCCTACACTACCATTTTCAGCCACATCCCCGTTTATAAACCAGCTGTTACTCACTATAATGTGTTACCATTTACTCTGTACATTTCCACACTTTTACAGTAAAGCTAATTAAAACTTCTACATACAATATCAGTAGTCCATCTCAGTCTGCCTCTTATCATTTTTAAGAATCCACCACCTACCACTAGGTCTTGAAGATATTTTCCCTCATTTACTTCTGGAAGCTTTATGGTTCTTGCTTTTATATTTAGTTTTTTAAATTCATTTTGAGTTAATTTTTGTATAAGGTGTGAGATAGGGCTCCTCTTTCCTTCTTTTGCTATGGATATCCAGTTTTCTCAGCACCATTTGTTTAATGGACTGTTCTGCCTGAGCTGAGTGGGTTTGACAGACTAGTGAAAAATCACTTGACTATAGATGTGAGGGTCTCTTTCTGAACCATCAATTCGGTTCTATTGGTCTATGCATCTGTCTTTATGCCAGTACCATGCTGTTTTTTTCACACTGTAGCTTGGTAATATGATTTAAAGTCCAGAAATGGCAGTCCTCCAACTTTGCTTTTCCTTTTTAAGATGTTTCTGGCGATTCAGGACCCCTTACCCTTCCAAATAAATTTGATAATTATGTTTTCCATTTATTTAAAAAATGCTGGTGGAATTTTTCTCAAGATTGCATTGAATCTGTATATCAATTTGAGTAGAACTGATATCTTAATAATATTTAGTCTTCTATCTGTGAGCATGGAATGTTCTTCCAATTTTTTAGGACTTTTTAAATTTTCTTTTAACAATGAGTTGTAGTTTTCTGAATACAAATGCTTTACATCTTTGGTTAAGTTTATTCCTAAATATTTGGGTTTTATCTGTCATATTTTATTTTCACCACTTTTTTGATGCTTTTAATTACTTTCATTGATATAATCTTCATTTATAGACTCTCTTCCAGGCCTCTCTCTCCTGTCTTTTGTTTTCAGGCTATAGCACATCCTTTAGTATTTCCTGCAAAGCAGGTTTCTTGGTTACAAACTCTCTCAGTTTCTGTTTATCTGTAAATATTCTAAACTCACCTTCAGTTTTGAAAGGCAACCTTGCCTGGTATAAAATCCTTGGTTGGAAGTTTTTCTCTTGCAATATCTTAAATATATCATACCACTGTCTCCTTGCCTCCATGGTTTCTGGTGAAAAATCAGCACTTAATCTTTTTGGATCTGCCTTATATGTTATGCATTGCTTTTCTCTTGCTGCTCTCAGAATTTTCTCTTTGTATTTGGAATTTAACATTCTGATTAGTATGTGTCTTGGAGTTGGTCTATTCAGATTTTTTCAGATTGGAGTACATTGTGCTTCTTGGACATGGATATCTATGTCCTTCAATAGGTTTGGGAAATTTTCTACCATTATTTCTTCAAATATTCCTTCTGCCCCTTTTCCCTTCTCTTCTCCTTCTGGGACACCCATGGCATGTATGTTTGTATGTCTTTTGCTGTCATTTAGTTCCCTGAGACCTTGTTCAATTTTTTCCAATCTTTTCTTCATCTCTTCTTTTGTATGTTCACTTTCAGAGGCAATTTCTTCAAGTTCACCAATCCTTTCTACTGCCTCCTGAAATCTGCTATTATATAATTCCAGTGTATTTTTAAATTTCATTTGTTGCACCTTTCTTTCCTATAAGATCTGCTATTTTTCTTTGTATGGTTTCAAATTCTTCTTTGTGCTCATGCAATGTCTTCTTAATATCCTTAATTTCTTTAGCCATCTCACTAAATTTATTAAGGAGATTTGTTTGAACATCTATGATTAGTTGTCTCAACTCCTTTATGTAATCTGGAGGCTTATCTTTTTCCTATAACTGGGCCATATCTTCCTTTTTCTTTGTGTGGATAGTAATTTTTTGTTGGTGTCGTGGCATCTGGCTTAGTAGAGTATTTTTCTAGGTGCAGTTT